>JAWWEE010000376.1:0-12122 GCA_035221455.1 Xenops minutus | reverse complement strand
GCAGGTGTTGGGAATGGCAGTGGGGACAGGGGGGCAGGTGTTGGGAATGGCAGTGGGGACAGGGGGGCAGGTGTTGGGAATGGCAGTGCCAGTTCCTTTACTGCTACAGGGACCCTTCTCATGGGCTGCTCTGGGGGAACACTGCCCACTGCCAGCAGCCTGGCCCCAGTGCCTGGGACCCCTGTGGGGTGTCAGCCCACCCCTCTCTGCCTCAGTGCCTCATGGGGCCATCTCCAGCCATCACGACCTCCCCAGGGAGGCCAGCAGGGCAAGCAACATGTTAAGGATGTGCTGGGCTTGCCTGTCCCTGATTTTCTTAAAGAGAAAGATCCACCTCACCATCTCTGGCACCTGTAGAAGGTGAGGGTGGTGCTGCCCCCAGAGTGCAGCCAAGCCCTCAGCTGCCCTTCCCATCCCTCCCTGCAGCCTTAAAGTGGCTTCAGGGGCAAAAGACACCTCAGCTTGGGAGGGAAAGAGGGCTGAAGGGCAGGGCAACCCTGCTACAGGGGACTTATAGCCTTCAGGCACCAGTGTGGTTCTTCCCAGGTCACCTCCAGCACACTTATCACCAGCTGATCCCCGTAGGGACACTGGCAACCTAAGGTGATCCTGCTGGTGAGGATGATGCCTTTCCTCTCGGAAGGTCCAAGTGGTTTTCCAAAGACCTATGGCAGGAGGGAAGAGAGCCACGCTGAATTTGGGCCCCTTTGGTCACCCCAATCCCCTGGGGATGCAAAGGACATAAATCCTGGGAAATGGGGACCTCATTACCTCGACAGTCTCCTTGATGCTGAGTCAATGCACCACATGAGCCAACCCATCCAGCGCCCATCAAATGGCTCATTAGCCTTTGTCTCATAAGCATGGAAGCACATACATATTGGTGAGCCACAGCAGCTGTGCCAGTGAGCCACCAAACCCTGGCAACAAATTCAGTAAATGCTGAGGTACTGAAATTTTTCTCATACAGACTGGTAAACGACTAACAGAGCTTAAGGCAGGCCTAAAATGTTTTGAATCATGGTTCCCTACTTGCCAGCACCAGATGACACCTTTGAACTGCTCCAAATATAACTTTTCCCTCAGAACTCAGAATTAATTTGCTCTGAAACCTCAGGATGAAATAAATTGCCTCATGTGCTTCTTGGTAAAACTTGAATTTTCACACACTAATAAAAAGAACAGCTGTAACAGCATCTTCAGTCTTATCAACAGACATACACTTTGTTTAAAAAAAACCCAAAACCAAACACTACAGCAGCTTAATGATTTCCTTCTTCAAAATAAGGTTTTGTCTGTAGCATTCCAGTATGCAGAAATTGTAATGCCCAGGGGAATTATTGCACTCCATTCAGCATAAAACACCATTCAGGGACACTTTTACCTTTCAGCAGTGCCATTTCTATGAGATGCTTCCCACATCATCTGAACCACCAATGTGAACAGCTCATCACTGCCTCTGTTAACAATGCTCAGGTCTCTCAGCTCTACCAAAAATCTTTAACGTTTCCGAGTGTTTTTGTTTGTCTCAGATTAAAAGCACTCATTTCCACCTAAGAATCAAAGGAATACTTGGGGATAGGGAGTATGCAATGTTACAGGCATTCTCTTATCCAGACGTTGATGCAATCCCAACATGTTCAGAGTAGCCAAGGGTGAGGTTGTGTTGCAGCACAGCAGAACTACAGCCACAGCCTAAGGAAGTTTTACAGCAAAGTGTCCATTTGTACAAGAGCTTTTGTAATGCAAGGTCTGAGGTGCAAAAAGAAGTTGATAAGACCCTGCTGATTTGGTATTAGGCTCTGCTATCTACCATCTACCTGGTGCAAAAGCACAAGTTCAGTTTCATTCAAATGCAGCGTTCCCATATCATATACTAGAAGAATTATTCACTTTTGTAAACTGGGCATCTTTTAAACTACTTTATTTGTTACTTTTCTGTGCTAAACCAGTTTCTCTTGTGTGAAACAGTCAAACCAACCTAAGCAGAGAAAGCTTGTGTGAGAAACAATTTCTAGCTTATGCAACCAATTATGTCCCGTAGAGCAATTAAGCCATAAATAGCACACAATCACTGACATAATCAATCAGATATGCTTTACCACATGTTTATATGTACTGTTAAAAATAAAGCTATTATAGAGTCTTCATTTAATAGCTGGTATTATGCCTGCAGTGTAACAGAAACCACAATAAGATCCAAACAGTTATTAGAATTTGATTTGAGGTGATAGAGACCCAAGATTATATATAGTTATAGTTGTTTTATCTATCATTATATCTAAATATTTTTTTTTTATTTTATTATACCTTATTACATGCACAGCATTTCTGCAAAGAATTAATCTCCCCATCAACACAGCATCCATGGATTTCACATATGCTTCTGAATTTAGAGTCTTGGTACAGACAAGGAAAACAAAACAGTACCATTTTGAATGAAATAGCTATCCAAACACTAGATATAAACACGCAGAAAAGAAAAAGACACAAATGTAAAATTGTAATGATTTTTTTTTGTAATCTCCTATTTTGAACCTCTCAGTTTAAAAGTACAGCTTTAAGGGTATTTCTAAGTTAAAATCCTTTTCTTTCTGATTTTTAAGACAGTGTAATTTAAATTAACACACCATTGTATAGAAATAAATAGAACAGAATTTCATCACTGCAGAGAATAAAAAGCCATTTTTTTTTTACAGTTTTACAATATCACCCATTAAAAATAGTCTTTCATCTCATTATAAGTAAACTTCTAGTGCTTTGAAAAACATGGCCCAAAATCTCTGATTCCACTAGGCTCTGGTAACGTGCCACTTCAAATTCTTGAAGTTTGCTAGTAAAATCTTCAAATTTCATTTTTGATAAAATGCTTGCTCTTCTACATCAATAACTGTGAGATTTCAGATATATTACACATGAATAAAAAAGAACATATGTAAAGGTCAACCATACCAAGGCACCACTCAGATACAAAAGAGTAATTTCCATTTACATGATGACAACTGATAAACCTCTGCTTTCTGTACTTAGAATCATTCAAGTTGGAAAAGACCCTTGAAGTCATCATATTCAATTTGATAATTTGATATTTAATTTGATAATTTTGGAAATATTCAAGTGTTTTCTGACCTATTACAAACCAGGGACCTTTGGCATGAGAGGCAAATATGACAACCACTACACTGCAGAAACACTTCTTGTGTACTTGCTCACATAATGTGGGAGCAGTGCCTATAGTCAAGACAGTTATAGCATACAATTTTATTTATTTCAGAGCATAAAACTAACATTTCTCCTATTCAAATATTACACCCTATGTGTATGAATGCTATATATTAGTATATTTGTTTGAGGTGACAGAAATAAGCTCTACGATTTTCAAAAAGTTCCCTAATTTGGGGTATCCAAGGCAGTTTTCAATATATATTATGAAGTTAGTGTTGCCACACTTGTATTTAGATCCCACAGTAAGGAAAAAAAATGCACATAAATGAAGAGCCTTGTTTGAAATTAGATCTGATTTGTGCAAGTAATATTTAGACCCTTGCATTTGCTGCAGTACATACAAAGGGTTTTCTCGAACCCATGAGAAGATACAATGCTTCTCTTGCAGTTTTTAGCACCCCATGAGAAGGCAAAATTAAATTTTGCAGCTCATCGTGACCTCTTGATAAGGTAGACCATATTTGCATATGGAAGCAAAGGAAACTGAGATTTGGTGGTAGAAGCATAAACATAAAATTCTTGAGATACAACTCTGCTACAAAACCCCTGAGGTTGGTATATTGAGTAATTTAACATTAAAGAGGACTTAGAAAAGAGATAAATGAGGCAAACCCGTATGTAAATTGACAGTTAATAATTTCTTCAGTTTATGGCTTTTTTAAAAAAAAAAAATCTAATCTGTTTTACAGAAAACTAAAAGCAAAATAATTAATTATACCCTTTCAGGTGAATTCATCCCCAGAATATGAAGTAGAAAGATTCAGAGCCTCATAAAAATAAGTGCAGATGAAATAATTCACACCTCTCATATGCAGCAAAGGGAAGAAGATCATCACTCAATTAGGTCACAGCCTCTGGAGCACTATGTGCTACCACCACCCTTCACTGGGAATCATCAGAGATCCCTCATGTGTTTAGCTCAGAGCTTAAATATAAAACTCTATAGCATTTAAGAGTGGAGGGTTTAATTAACCCTCCTCAAAGATTTAGAGTTTCTAATTTGCCTTTTTTTTTTTTTTAAAGAAAGTTGTGGCTTGGGATTAGTTCTTTTGATTTGCAAATTTAGCTTAAACACTAAGGGGATGTTCTTCCAATTTAATGCAAGTGGTATCTATTAGCAGCTACATTTTCTGCCAGAGCTGGAAATCTGGAAGGCTAGAAGAGCCTACCAGGTTATAAAAACAAAAGTAGGAAATACTGCCACATTCCTTCCAATTTAAGTCAATAGCCTGAAGTTCAATTAGATGCCACTGGTTATTTGCCATCAGCCCTTTGCTTTACCTCAAAGCCTCAACACTCATTTCATTACAGAGTTGGACATTTCCTATTTTTGGACACAGTGGGCACCTGGAAGTGTGTCCCACTGTCCTGGATGCAGCACGCTGGGGATGGTTGTATTGCAAAGGGTGTATCAGTGGAAATCCTGGAAATAGGATTGCAAAGGACACCCACAGATGTCTCCTGAAACGCCGAGACACTGCAGACGTGCCTCTGTTTAGCACAGCTCTCCTCCAGCGCTGCTTACATTGATATCTAGGGGAGAGAAATCAATAAGGCAATTATATTTACAGCTACATCTTGATAACAAATCATCACTGTGCTGTTGGGGGCAACAGATCAGGCACAGAAGCTTCAGTGTGTGTCTGGACACAGCAGCTCAATATTCACTTACAACTGAATTTATTACCTTTGGGATTTGTTTGTTTGCTTGCTTGCTTGTTTACCTATTTTTTATTTATTTATTTCCACCTCCTTTTTTTTTTTTTTTTTTTTTTAAAATTTTTATTTATTTATTTATTTACTGCCCACACATCAGTTTGGAAACTGGGCTGTAACCTTTGCTTTCTTCCACCTAATGAAGCAGAAATGACTAATTATCTTTACTCTTCAGCATCTGAAGGCTGCAGAAGCTGATGTGGTGCCTGTTAATGTCCTTACAGCTCCACAACCAGGAAAGGTATAATAGAGGAGGGAAACACTTGTGTGTATATTCCAAGACTCCTTTTGACACAGCTTTTTCCACAATGCTACCAGAAAGGTTACCAGAACTTTGGCAGGTACCTCACACCCTGGTCCTTTGGGCTGCACGGCTTCCAAAATACACTTTAAAGCAGACATTCCTGTCTCATGTAGAAGTCTAGCTGCAAAAAAAATTAGGTATTTAAGAGGAAGAGTTCTTATTTTGAAAGACATTTCTTAGCATTTTTATACCTACAGCAAAAGGATTCTTTTACAGATTTAGGACCTGTTCTCTGCAAGAGTCTATGAACAGAGTATTACTACTGAAAAGGAAATCTATTAATGCTGTTAAACCACTGTTATAATGAAACAGAAATGTGTCTATAGATAAAGTTATATTATGTTAAGAAGCTATTCACATTTATTTATTTTTGAGGTATATTCTTCTATTGAGCAAAGTTCTCGTGGAGAAATTTTTTAAATTAAGACATGAATTTTACAAGCTACCAGAGTTTAAGGAGTTTTACTTTCCTCCTTCAGAAAAGGAGGGTGGAAAAAATGGGAGGTTTAAGTCTCTAAAAGTAAAAACTGCTCTTCTGCCTAAAAGAGCATGTTTCAGTGTTTTACCTGAACAGATTTTCTGATGAAACTTCCACCTCTTTCATTCTGTTCACTGTTATCTTTCCTAAAACTGGATGTCCAGACTTGAATATGAGCTAGTCTCCACAAACTATTATTTACAAGCACATAGGCTTCTTCCAATTAAAATGCAACACACTGTGGTAGTATATATTTTTACAACCAAATTAGTGACATGGTGGCACTTTACATAGTTTGGCATTTTTGCCATAGAATAACATCTTCAAAAGTTATCTGAGGTTATGAAGGAAGCAAAAATAATATTTCTGTAGTTTTATTATTAATGAGAAAATTTTCATAGAGAACATATAAGACACGGTAGATCTTTAAAGCAATTTTTTTTTCTATTAAATACTAGAGGGTTACAAAACAACTGCTAGGTCTGTGGGACGAATATAAACATCTATAAATCTAAAAATTAGTTTATCATAATATGATTTTTTTTTTCCCAGAAAGAAGGTTTCTATGTTAAGACAGTTTAAAAATCTTTAATTAAGTCTGCAACAATTTTTCAAGTAACCTAGACAAACTGTCTGCTAGTTACCACTTCCCTATTGAACAGCGCAGGAAGCTGTACATACTTGCAAATGGTAAAATATATTTTAACATTAAACATAACTTTTATTTGGGGGGGGGGGGGAGTATGTCCTCCATAGTTTATTTAAAATATTTAGGCTTTTTAAAAATTATTTCACTGTCTCCTTTGTACATTTTACATCATTACAAGCAGAATTGACCTAAAAAACTCTTTTGCATGATTTTCAGAATTTTTTTAATGCTTGTAGAACCTAATTATAGAAAGTTTTGAACTGCTAATGACTCCATCTAACATTAGCTACAGATGGGATGTAGCACACTTACTGAAAAGTCACACTGACAGATTTTCTTCTAATATGTCAAAATCCTTACTTCTGTTCTGCATCCGAACTCAAATGGATAAATGATTGCAAATGCATTATGAAATCTGGCGTTCATTTCAGAGGCAAAAATCATGCCTTCCTTTCACAAACCCACTGGAAAGGCCAGGACAGCACAGTATTTGTTTCAGGATCTCTTTGTTAACTTTCCTGCTGTAGAGTTGTGTCATCCTAAAGGAGTTGTTTCCTAAGCCTCTGACAGATTATATACCAGCTCAGGACTGAAAGGTGTTATTGGTATCAGTGAGTATTGATAATAGAGACCTGTGAGTAAGTGCTGATAACAACACTAAACAGGTATTAGTATTTAAACATGCTAATTAACTTCTCATTAGGGCAGGTTACTCATTGAGATCTACAATGATGTAATTAACTTGCTAGGAATTCAGTGCAATCAGTTTAAAACAAGTTGGGTGTCTCTGCTGTGTTGCTGTCATTTTTGTGCATGGAAGGAGAATCTGCAGATAGCTGTCAAAAACAAAACAAAACAAAACAAACACGAAAAAAAACCCAAACCCCAAACCCAAACCCAACAGGATCTTCTTTCTTCTCATTTATGCAATTATACACCCACCAACCTGTTTTCTCTGCTCTCTTCCTTTTTGCTTTATTACTTTTGCTCTGGGATTTCGTGCTTCTTGCCTCCATCCCAGTCACAGCTGGGCTGTCAGCTGCTGTTCTGAAGTATTTCTCATCTGGATCTGAGAAATAATGTCAACCAACAGAACATGCTCAGTAGTTGCTTCAATATCTAAGCCAAACCCCTGAAACCTGGTCCCAAGACCAGGATGTGGCACACAAAATGAGCACCCCCAGCATTATCAATATACAAATGTGACAGCCACCAGATATTACTGGAAGGGATTCACAGGCTGGTCTGTTTTTGGGCAGCACGACCTGCTGGTTTAGCCCTGCTTTTACCCAAGAAACCAAAATTCCACCCAAACTCAGCCAATCTAACATCCTTTATACTTCCCTGTGTGTTTTAGCATGAGCTAAAATAACAGCACGTCTAGAAACACTGCTAATTGTTTGTATTGTGTGGGTAAGGCATAGGACTGTGCTGCTGGAACAAAATCCATCATCTGGGACCCGGTTGACTGAGCCCTCCTGAGTGCTGAAAATTTGGTGGCCAGCAAAACAAATACACATCCGTGTTTTAATTTCTTTCCAACTATAAAATCCATCTCTAGAGTGATTTATTAGTGAAAAAATACCATAACACAGGCTGTGAAGCAAACTGAATTGATATCAGGGCTGGTTTACACAGGATAAATAAAATAGTAGTGGAATAAGGGTGCAAAAAGGGGCACCTTTTGATACTGTGTCATTGCCTCGATTTTGTGACGGGCTGGTAGGATTTTTCCAAAACGCCATGAGGGACAGTGACAGTCACAGGTGTGACACTGGAAAATGGTCAGAACACTGAAATGAATCAGAAAAATAAATATTAGGTTTTTAAATATCAGGGGACCAATTTCACAAAGCCCTACCCGAGACACTTTCTGAGGTCCAGGTCAGTTTGATTTATTGTAATCTGTATTTCTGGACATAACACTTGCCTGTACATGAGCTCAGGGATGGCTTCATGGCTTTCTGTGAATAATGAAAATAATTAAACACAAGGAAGTGAAGGTTAACAGCAGAGGGTGAAAGCTATTTCATGTTTTAATAACTTCTTGAAGATGGAATTATATTCTTGCCCCGAATACACTCTATCTCATGTGCAGAGAATCGAGGTTTCTATAACAAAATCCGCTACCTTTCATGAGCTAAGATAACACATTTGAATCTGTGTTATAATAATAACCAGCATTCACCAGCGGGTGGGATTTTACTGTAGGATTTCTGGATGCAAAGCACAGTCAAGCCCAAGCCACACGGTGCCGCTCTTGTGTCAAATAACAAACATTTCCCGCATTTTACTCGCCCAATAAATCCAGGACAACAGGAAAAACTGAGGTGATACCTAAAACCTCACTTAGAAGACCTGAGGAATGGTTTTGCGTCCTGATAACTCTGCTTGAGGAAATTACGAGGTATATCATGGTATACCCATTAAAACGAGGAGTGAAATTCAGCATGAACAGAATTACAGAAGGGAGTAAAATACAAACTCCAAGCAACTCTTTCTTTCCGCTCCATCAGCACACAAAATCCTGATCTGATGCTTTAGGCTATGGTGCAATTAGTGTGTACCATATTTAGACAGACTCATAACATTTTGGAGTTTATCTCCCAGGATCGTGATGCTCCACCTGTTATGGTATTATGCACAGACTTCTCCTTACTTTAAAAACTATCTCCTGCTTTCTGGCAACCTTGTCCTTCTGTACCTGGGAAATATAAGAGGTTAAGTAGTTAATGGCTCTTTCCAAGAAAAACCAGTCTGAACTGATTGGATAAATGCATGATGAAATGGCCTTGGCAGAGATAAGCTTGCCTTGATCAACAGAAATTATTTATTCAATTAATTTGTATCCAAAGTTGCAAGTACCTTGTTCAGGAAATTACAATGCTTTGCAGTCGCTTCTTGCAGTGACCCCAAAGTGATGAATTGCTTCCTCAAATGGATACTCATTTTGTAATAGCTTGCAGTCATAATTTTCAAGAATGACACATTCTCCTAGTTTTCAGTAGCTACCTTGCTGAGGAGGGTTTAATTCCTTCTCCATGAACTGCTGTAAAAACACAACAAACAGAAGCTTGTCCTACTTCAGCTTGCTTTAGTACCTATTTTTTTTTTTTAAAATTCATTAAGTTCTGTTTTTTACACTTCTCATCTTAGTTCTCAGTTAAGAACTGGAACCTTCCTCCCATTCCTTTTACTGAGGTTCTGATATAGGAATGGAAACCAGTCCTGAGCCCCTCCTCATGGAAATGCAAAACGAATGTCAAAGCTAAATAAAAAAATGCATTTCTACTAACTTTTCTATAGGTAGGACACTGGCAATATTTATTTCCAAAACAGCTGCTAGGAACAAGTCACAGAGTGCCACAGAGAGGGATCAGTTAGGTTAAAATATACCAAAACCACCTACATAGTATTTGGGATTAAGAAATTAAAGGGTGGCAAACACTAAAATAAGTATTGAAGGAACAGGTAAAATTACTTTAATCTTGCACTTATTCCTATATAAGTGTATAATTATTGTCTTTACAATCTTTCTACCTGTCCACAACTAAATATAAATATCATTAAGACAGACTGTGCTTTGACTGTGTTCAGTATACTTCAATATTTCTGGTATCATTCTGTAAAATTACCTGCCCCTCTTAAACTGTTAAGTAAATGTTAGAGTACTACTTCTAATAATAGCAAATATAATAATAGCAACCTATTAGATGTCTTATGTGCACACCATTTCAACTGTTAAAATTAATCAGAGATGGAAAATCATTGTGAGAAACATTATGTCACTGGAGTCCTCACTATATTGGCACACAAGATCAAAACACCACTAAGAAAGGGAGGATTGTAGATTATTTATTAGGGGTTTTTTTAGTACATATGTTATGATATTCATTAGACTTATCATCCAGCCCTTTTTTATCAGGAAACAAGATTTCATAGCTCCTATGCTCAATTAGGATTCAATGACTTTCAAGATTCTTTCATTGCCAACAATTTAATTGTCCAGTTTTTCAGACAATATTAATTCACATCCAAAGAAAATGTCTGTGTGATGTCATTCTGCACCCATGCTAGGACACTGTAATTATGATTAAACCTAAGATTAAAGGCAGTTAAAACTTTATGTGGACTCATGAAAACCCAATAAACACAAGAAACATTTGGAATCTCATTATACTGAAGAACTGCCAAGTAAAATGGCATATTACACCTGCAAAATTTGATTCCTCGATGGATTTACATCTGCCTGGCTGAAGAATCATAAGCACATTTTGAAATACTTATATCTGTACTGGTTATAAAATTTGAGTCACGGTGTGTTGTTCTGTTCTGACAAACTGGAAGTCCTGGAACAGATAATTATACACAAGGTTTGAGGCTCAATTTTGCCTGCTGACAAGCACTCCACTTAGCTCAAACCAAAGGAACATCACAGCATATCTTCCAAATCATATATTTTTCCTTATTAGGAAAAACTTCTAAAAGGAGGTCTTGAATGCTGCATCTCACTCATGTCAGTTTAATTTGGTTTTTTCAGAGCAAAGAAAGAAGTGACTACAAATCACTAACACTGCATTTTAAGTTCATCATCATAATTATCATAATCAATCCAGATTTGCTACTTAATCTGTTATTTCATTGATTTGATCACTAATATTGCATTGACCAAATATTATGCACTATCTTTAGCACCCAACCATGATTTAAAAATCTGTCAGGCAGATTAAAAATCTGTAAAACTCTTCCAGTCCATACTCAACACTGTTTTCCCAAGATACTAGTTTTCTACTAGTTAACAGGAATACAGTAAAATAGGAGTGTAGTTCTTCACATTTTAACCAAAACTGCACACAAAGGAGCAGGTTTTGTAGAGTGTCTGAGAGATTAATAAATTAGCTAAATCAGGGAAGAAAATACTATTTAATGAGGAAGCTCTGATGGAGTTCCTTTTCCATGTAGGCTGACTCACCAAATTCCCACCCACACAGCCCCACTGAAGTAAAAATTAGAGTTCTGCACTTTCTTTTTAAACTTTCTGCTTGTTAACTTGTCCTTTGCAGGCAGGTACTAACCCAGAGGTTATTAATTATCCTTCACTACTTCGGTATTGTTTCACCTTATTCAGAACAACTGTTTGAAGATCTCTCAGGCACCAACTGACTACTTGCTGTGTGCACCATTAATTTCTGAAATACTGAAAATAGCTGTCTTCAACACTAATAGAAAGCACTGCAAAGACCTTCTAATGAACTGCATCACTGAAAATGAGAATCTTAGCTGCATATATAAATAAAAAAGGCCACATTTTAGAGATTGCTATGACAAGATCTGGACAAACCAGAGAAGTGAGAACTGAAAATGAAACAAACAGGAGAAAATAAGATAGAAAAGAAACCCACCTCCTCCCTCCCCAAAAAACCCAACCTATCAAACAAACAAAAACAACAACAAAAAAAACAAAGAGAAAAAAACCCAAACCACACACACTAAAAACAAAAAAAAACAAACACCAACATAGAGAAGTACTCAACCCATTACATTGTCATTTGGACAGTAGATTTAGTGGTCTAGAATAAAGAATTTGCAGCTTAAACCAGCATCTGAATCTGTGTTTGAGGATTCAATCACTAAGAGAATGGAAAGAAAAAAAAAGAAAAGAAAGAAAAGAAGAAGAGGGGAGGGGAGGGGAGGGGAGGGGAGGGGGGGGGCGGGGAGGGGGGGGGGGGGGGGGGGCGGGAGGGAGGGAG
>JAWWEE010000375.1:0-12157 GCA_035221455.1 Xenops minutus | reverse complement strand
ATTGCAAGCTCCTTGTGTTGTCCCACATGTTTTCTTGGGAGAAACATTCTCTTTGGAAGACCCCCCTTCACAGGCCTGTGCTGAGACTGACAGTTGCTTGCTGCATGACAGGAATGCACATAGAGAAAAACCTGCAAGGAACGGCCAGGACAGTTGCCTCCTGCCACAGAAGCAATCTTCAAGTTCCTTGTGTTGTCCCACATTCTTCCATGTGAGAAATATTCTCTTTAGAGAACCCTTCTTTACAGTCCTGTGCTGAGATTGACTGTTGCTGGTAGCAGCATGATAGGAATGCACATAGAGAAAGGCTTTGGAAGGAAAGGCAAGCACACTTCCCTTCTGCAACAGAAGTTCTTTGCAAGTTCCTTGTGTTCTCCCAAACGTTTCCTTGTGATAAACATTCTCTTTGGAAGACACAGCTTCAGAGGAAGGTGCTGAGACCGAAAATTTGCTCGCTGATTGCCATCCTCTCTTCTGATCCGAGTATTTCCTCTAGCATTCACTGCTAATGGTATGTCCCTCTGCCGTTCAAATTTTGTGTTTGATCGACATCTAGTTGCTGTGCTTAGTAGTATGGTTGTGATATTATTTAGAGCTGAATAGAAAGGTGTAAACAAAACCTGAAAAAAGCTTTTCTGTCTGCACTTTTTGCTGTGCTAAGACGTGCAGAAAAGCTTTGCATTTGCAAGCTCACTATGTGAAAGACAACATGAGAAAGCAAACAGAGCAGGGAAGGAAAGGCCAGGACAGTTGCCTCCTGCCACAGAAGCAGCCTTCAAGTTCCTTGTGTTGTCCCACATGTTTTCATGTGAGAAATAGTCTCCTTAGAAGACAACCGTTCAGAGGCCTGTACTGAGGTTGACAGTTCCTTGCAGCAGGATAGGAATTCACATAGATAAAGACCTAGGAAGGAAAGTGCAGGACAGTTGCTTCCTGCCACAGATGCTGTGTTCAAGTTCCTTGTGTTGTTCCACATGTTTTCATGTGAGAAACATTCTCTTTAGAGGACCCCCCTCAGTAAGTTCTGCTGAAAAGGAAAGTTTGCTCACTGTTTGCCACCTCTCTTCCGATTATTGTATTGCCTCTACAATGCACTGTTTTAGGACCCTCTGTTCTTCATTTCTGGTGTTAGAGCGACATCTGGCGGCCTTGCTTGGTAGCATGACTTTGATGTCATTTAGAGCTGAAGAGATAGCTGTAAACAAACCGTGCAAAAAGCTTTTCTCTCTGCACATTTTGCTTTGCAAACACTTGACGAAAAGCTTTTCATTTGCAAACCCACTATGAGAACGACAGCATGTGAAGGCAAACAGAGCAGGGAAGGAAAGGGCACGACACTTGCCTCCTGCCATAGAAGCAGCCTTCAAGTTCCGTGTGTTGTCCCACATGTTTTCTTGCGAGAAACATTCTCGTTAGAAGATCCTCCTTCAGAGGCTCGTGCTGAAAGCAAAAGTTGCTCACAGCAGGATAGGAATGCACATAGAGAAAGATCTGGGAAGGAAAGGCCAGGACAGTTGCCACTTGCCACAGAATCAGTGTTCAAGTCCCTTGTGTTGCCCCACATGTTTTCATGTGAGAAACATTCTCTTTAAAAGACCCCCCTTCAGAGGCCTGTCCTGAGATTTACAGTTGCTCACAGCATGATAGGAATGCACATAGAGAAAGACCTGGGAAGGAAAGGCCAGGATAGTTACCTCCTGCCACAGAAGCACATTGCAAGTTCCTTGTGTTGTCTCACATGTTTTCTTGTGAGAGACATTCTCTTTAGAAGACCCCCCCTTCAGAGGCCTGTGATGAGATTGACAGTTGCTCGCAGTATGACAGGAATACACATAGAGAAAGACCTGGGACGGAAATTGTAGGACACTTGCCTCCTGCTACAGAGGAACTTTGCATGTTCCTTGTATTTTCTTACATGTTTGCTTGTGGGAAACAGTAGTTCTGAGACCGAAAGTTGCTCGCAGCATGATAAGAATGCACATAGAGAAAGTGCAGGACACTTGCCTCTTTCCACAGAATCACTTTGCATGTTCCTTGTGTTGTCCCACATGTTTTCTTGTTAGAAACATTCTCTTTATAATACCCCCATTCCGAGGAAGGTGGTGAGACTGAAAGTTGCTTGCAGCATGATAGAAATACACATAGAGATAGACCTGGGAAGGAAAGGCAAGCACACTTCTCTCCTGCCACAGAAGCAGGGTTCAAGTTTGTTGTGTTGTCCCACATGTTTTCTTTTGGGAAACATTTTCTTTAGAAGACCCCCCGCTTCAGAGGAAGGTGCTGAGGCTGGAAGTTGCTCGCAGCGTGATAAGAATGCACATAGAGAAAGACCTGTGGCGTAAAGTGCAGGACACTTGCCTCTTGCCACAAAAGCACTTTGCATGTTCCTTTTATAGTCCCACTGTCCTGGGTTTCTCTGATTAGGTTTTTTTTATATATATACAAGAGGATCGGCTTCTGATGGGAGCCTCTGGAAGTTTCCCTCCATCCTATAGAGCAGAGCCAATGTGGGCCTGCTCCGAGGAAAACTTCCTGCTTTTGAAACATTAAGCTACACCCCTGCATGAAAACATATTTAAGAAGTTGTTTCGCAGTTAGAAATGGGCAGCCATGGGTTAACAATATCACAACACAGACAAGGTCAGTGCAGGAGGAGAAGAGGAGAAGGAGGGAGAAGGACCCCACGGATCAGGGAGAGGACTTAAAATTATTCCCTGAGTACGTGGTGATGAGCATGGTGATTACGAGTTGTCCCCTCGAAGCCCATGGGATCCATCAGGGTCCAAAGACCCCCTGCCAGAGCAGGGGAATGCATGAAAGAAGCTGTTGCCTCATGGGAGGCCCTCAAGGTGGAGGAAAGCCTTGCAGAGACTTGCAGCCGAGACCCACGGAGGGAGAAACCCATGCTGAGCAGGAGGCACCCAAGGTGGAGCAGAGTCTTGAAAAGATTTGCAGCTGAGACCCACGGAGGGAGAAGCCCATGTTTAAGTAGGTACAGACAGCTATTCATTAGAGACTGTACTCCATGGAATGACCCACAAGAGAGCAGAGGATCTCTCTTCTCTCATGGGAGGTGACCCCACGGAATGCAGGGGAAGGACTCAGAGTTATGATCCCCCTGTGACCAAGGTGACAATTGTGTTGAAGCAAGCTGTCCCCTTTGCAGCCTCCAGGAAAGCACCCTGTGAGAGAACTGCTGCTTAAGTTTTGGACTTACATCTGCGAATGGCTGACCCAAAAACAACTAACTGTAAACTTTCCATTTCCCTGTCCCCTGCACCAGTGGGAGAAGAAGTGGGCAGGGACAGACCGAGGGGTGGTGGTGGAAAGGTGTCTCTAACTTGTTTCTATTTCTTATTTTTGTTTTTAGTGTGTTAGTAATACATTTAAACATTATTCTGAGTTCTGCTTTGCCCGTGGTATTAATCAAAGAGCCTCTTTCGGTTATCTCTACCTGTAAATTTCGAGCTGTTTTTTTCCCTTCCCTCTGGAAAGCAAAAGGCGTGGGGGGGAAAAAGGCCTTGAAGGAGTTTTGTTTAACACCAGCCGTTTATTCAGGCTCAAACCACCACAACCACACGTATCCTTGTGGGAAAGGGTGGTGCTGAGACGGAAAGTTGATCGCAGCATGATAGGAATGCACATAGAGAAAGAAATGCGAAGGAAAAGCCAGGAAGTTTGCCTCCTGCCACAGAAGCACTTTGCAAGTTCGTTGTGTTGTCCCACGTGTTTCCTTGTGGGAAACTGTGGTGGTTTATTTTTCTTGGTTTTGGTTTAGGCCTTCCTTGGTAACAAGGTCATAACTAAGGAAGTATTCCACAAAATTCCTTCACGTAATCAGGTGTATATAAAGACAGGAGGAAAATTTCCTCTCTCTCTCTCTTCCTTTCGTGTGTTTGGAGGACATCAGCTCTCTGTTGGCTCGGCTCTTATCTCTATGAGCTGAGGCCTGTCAGAAAAGCTGCTGTCCCAGCTGTACGGAGGGGAAGGACCTTCTTCCTCTTAACAGGAGTTTGGTGAGAATTGATTGTATTAGTTACTTATTGAGCTTTTCCCTGAGTTTACAAGTGTGTGTATCTGTTTGGGGTTTTTTAGCCATTTTTGTCCCATTTCCCTTTCCCTCCTTTTCCTTTTTGGGGTTGTTTTGGGATTTGTTTGGTAGACTCATAGTGTTTGATTGTATATAATTTTAATATATGTGAATATATATACTTTTAATACAATTGTCTTTTTTGGTACTTTTTTCCCTTTTCTGGGAAGGGGGGGTAATCCGTGTGGCCAGCATTTGGGCTGGGCAGGGTGCCAACTCAAACCTCCACAGAAACATTCTCTTTAGAAGACTCCCCCCATCAGAGGATGGTGCTGAGACCGAAAGTTGCTCGCAGTATGATAGGAATGCACATAGAGAAAGACCAGGGAAGAAAAGTGCAGGACGCTTGACTCCTGCCACAGAAGCAGTTTGCCAGGATAGGATAGGATAGAATAGGATAGGATAGGATAGGATAGGATAGGATAGGATAGGATAGGATAGGATATGTGATGGGGAAGAAAAACAATTATTAACAGAAGGAGACCTGAAGGGATTGTCCAGCAAGCCCTGGGCAGCAGATACTGGAAGGGGTTCCTCCCTTAGATAAGACAGGAGCCTGCCAGGAGAGGATGCCTTGAAGACCAGGACTGTTTTCAGCTATCTATGTATATTAGCCCTGTCTTCCCTTGCAAGATATGGACGGACTTTACACGATGTTGCAAGACATGCAGAAACCCTTTGTTCCCCCCAAGTGGTCCTGGCATGGAGAAATGCTTACTGTATGATGAAATATAGTGACTGGATTTCCTAAGTCCCAGTTAACATAGCTTGTCCCCCTTATTAACATGTCCTACTTCCTCACTAACATACCCTGCTCCTTGGTTCTATATATTGTAACATGAGCGATCAATAAATGTCTCAGTTTCTACCCCCTAACTGGGAACGTCTAGACTATTGACCAACCAACAGATATGATATGATATGGTATGATATGATACGATATATATGATATAATATGATATGATATTGTACAATGCGACACAATACGATTTGAAATTAAATTATACGATATGATTTGATATGATATTTTAAGATACGACACGAACTGGTATGATATCACATTACATGGTTTGACATAGTATGATATGATATGATATGATATGATATGATATGATATATGATGTGATGTGATGTGATATGATATGATATGATTTTCTGTGGTATTTTAAGATATGACACGATACGGTACAATATGATATGACATTTTATGGTATGACATAGTATGATATCATATAGTACTGATAGGATATGATACGGTATGGTATGATATGATATGGTATTTTAAGTTATGACACGGTATGATATGATAGGATATGATATAATATGATATGATATTGTAAGTTTCGATACGGTATGATATGATATCACATGGCATGATATGACATCACATGATACGACATTGTAAGATATGATGTATTGTAAGATAGGATAGAATACGGTATGATAGCATATGACATTGTAGGATATTACATGATAAGATATTACATGATACGATATGATGTGATATGACATTCTGTTAGATGATATGACATTCTATGATATGATAGGGTATTTTAATATAGGATACAATATGATATGATATTGTAAGATACGACACAATATGATATGATACGATAGGATAGGATACGGTGTTTTAGGATACAACACGATACGATATGATATGAAATGATATTACATATATTTGATACAGTATTTTAAGATACAACACGATACGGTATAATATGACATTACATCATTTGACATAGTATGATATGATATGGTATTGTAAGTTACAATACGGTATGATATGACATCACATGATATGACATTGCATGATATGATATGGTATATTAGGGTCCATATGATATGATATGGCATTCTAAGATACGATACGGTCTGATATTATATGACATCACATGCCATGATATGACATCACATGATATGACATTGTATGATACGATATATTTTATTGTAAAATAGGATAGGATACGGTAGGATAGGATATGACATTGCGGGATATTACATGATATGACATGACATGATGTGATATGGTATGACATGACAGGATATTTTAAGATAGGATACAGTATGATAGTGTAAGATAAGACACGATACGGTACGATAGGATAGGAAAGGATGGGATGGGACGGGATAGGATAGGATGTCCCATCTTGCTTAATTTTAGGGCTTTTTGGGGCTCATTTTTGGATCCATATTGGGGCTCATTTTCAGGGTTCATTTTTGAGTCCATTTTTGGGTCAATATCAGGGTTCTCTCAGTTCATTTGGGCTTAATTTTGGGGCTCATTTTTGGGTTCATTTTGGGGATCCTGGTGCTCAGTTTTCAAATACCTTAGACGTGTTTGGGGGTAATTTTTGGCTTAATTTTGAGGGTCCCTCTGGCTCCTTTTTGGGTTAATTTCATATCTTATTTTTGGGATAATTTTGGCTTAATCTGGGTGTCTTGGGTTGCTTGATTTTGAGGGCTCGATTTTGCATCCATTTTTGGGCTCATTAATTGGGTCAGTTTTTAGTCCACTTTGGGGCTCATTTTTCGGCAAATTTTGGGGCTAAATTTTGAGGGCTCATTTTTAGGTCCATTTTTTGGTCAATTTTGGGCTTCTCTGGGCTCATTTGGGGTGAATTTGGGGTTCATTTTTGGGTTCATTTTGGGGATCCTGGAGCTCACTTGTCAGTTACCTTAGATGTGTTTGGGGGTCATTTTTGGACTAATTTTGAGGGTCCTTCTTGCTCATTTTTGGGTTAATTTCATAGTTTATTTTTGGGATATTTTTGGCTCAATGTGGATGTGTTGAGTTGCTTAATTTTGGGTTTTCAGGGGCTCATTTTCAGGGCTTCATTTTTTGGGGACTCTTTATTGGGGGCTCATTTTTGAGTCCATTTTTGGGTCAATATCAGGGTTCTCTCGGCTCATTTTGGGTTAATTTTGGGGCTCATTTTTGGGTTCATTTTGGGAATCCTGCTGCTCAGTTTTCAGTTACCTTGGATGCTTTTGGGGTCATTTTTGGATTAATTTTGAGGGTCCCTCTGGCTTCTTATTTGGTTACTTTTGTAGTTTATTTTTGGGTTAATTTTGGCTTAATCTAGGTGTTTTGGGTGGCTTAATTTTGGGGTTTTTGGGGCTCATTTTTGGGGGCTCATTTTTTGGGTCAGTCTTTGGTCCACT
The DNA here is from genome assembly GCA_035221455.1 of Xenops minutus. Lineage (NCBI taxonomy): Eukaryota > Metazoa > Chordata > Aves > Passeriformes > Furnariidae > Xenops > Xenops minutus. The sequence goes on along the minus strand of JAWWEE010000375.1, from coordinate 4,902 downwards.
TTGGGGCTCTGTTTTGGGTCAATTTTGCAGCTCATTTGGGTCAATTTCAGGGTTCTCAGCTCATTTGGGGTTAATCTTGGGGCTCATTTTTGGGTTTATTTTTTGGATCCTGGTGCTCAGTTTTCAGTTAGTTTGGACATTTTTGGGGCTCATTATCAGGGGCTCATTTTTGGATCCATTTTTGAGTCAATTTTGGGCTTCTCTTGGCTCATTTGGGGTTAATTTTGTAACAAACTGGTAACATCACTGGTGGGATGATTTGTGTAGGTTATTTTCAGCTGGAATGAATACTCTGGCTTTATGACATATACAAGGGACGTTTTTACAGCAGAGAGGCAAGAGGTGCCTGCAGTACCACTCCATGAATTAAAGATGATAGACTGCAGTCAAGGGGCAGACTGAGGAAGGAAGGCCTGCATTACTGATGGTGCTAGGCTACTGATTTGGTGTTGCACAAGCTCCAAACACACCCTGATTTTGAAGTGGAATCATCAGCTGGCCTATAAACCTGTCACTAGCAGTCAATCACTTTATATTGTAAAAGTCCAGTCCCTTTCGAACTGTCTAGCTCTTTTAACATCATATGTGCATAAGTTTGAAGCACTTCCACTAGCTTTGCTCAAAATTAGAGTAAAACTCAGGAGCAAAGAAAGCCTAAGCAGTTCTTAACCACAATATATCTATATATGTCCAGAAAAGGACCAAACAAAACAGTTTGTAATAAACTCTTTAAATGAAAAGGAAACAAAAGTCAAAGTTCTCTTCCATCTTAAAAAGGTTGCAATTATATTTACAGACAGCAGGTGGTAATGTCACACCTGGGCCGGCTGGTCTCTCTCACACGCACCACTTCCCCCGGTTCGCTGACCAGAGACTGATTACAGTTACCAAATGGCAGATACAGCAGTCCCGAGTCAGTTCCTGCAGAGTTGATGGACAATGGGAGCCCTGGCTCCAGGGTGCAGAAACAGACGTGTTCTCTAAGCTGCCCCAGGTCAGTTCCCGCACAGTCGGTAGGCAGAGGGAGGATGTGGCCCTGTCTCCACGGCGCAGAAACAGGCGAGTTCTCTGCCTCACGGCAGCTCCCGCAGCACGCACGGCCCCCACAGGCGAACAATAGAGTTAGATAAAGGCGCAGTCCGGGTTCTCCCGTGTTGCCGGACCAGTGTGTTCCTGTCCTTGCTCCCTCCACCGAGCCCCTGAGCCTGCACAGAAAACCCAGCAGCTTTCCCCCACAGGAGCCCAGGAGACCAGAACAAAAGACTCTGGCCTGAGTCATTAGATTGGGATATAAATATTCATTAGTTCCTTTTGTTAACCAACTTCACAGGAGTTAGATGTTGGCTCCAAGCTTTTTGGGAGGAATTCCAACAAGATGCTGAAACTATAACACCATACTATCTGAACTGTCAGAGAGTCCCAATCCAGAACAGACAGCTGATACCTCCGAGTCCCTAGAGACGAAACCAGAACCACAGAGTCTGAACCCGAAGCCCAGTGCAGATACCTCTGAGACCACAGAGACAAAAACAGATCCACAGAGTCCCAACTGTGTTAGGGACCAGAGTCATATTTGGGGCCCTGTCATATTGGGTCTGTGGTTGTGCTCACTGATGTGGTATGAGAAAATACTGCATAGTTTCACTGTGGAAAACTCAGCCGTGGAGAAAGAAACATTAGTGTAACACCGAACTGCTGAGAACTTAGCTTTTGACAAAGGAACAAATAATAAATTTGCTTCGCTACCTCAGCTGTGTTTCGGCATCTTCTATTTTGTGTGTGGCAATCCTCCTGAACCCAGAACTTAAAAAAAAAAAAAAAAAAAGCAAATCCAAGAAACCCATCAAAAAAAAAACGAAACAAAGAAAACAAACCATCAAGTAGACATAAGGCTAGAAGTCCCATCTTGGCTCTGACATCATATGGCAACCCACCTTCTTGCTGTGCTCCTCCAGTCTCTTCTGTTCACCTCTTTTTGATATCGTGTCCAGCTGATACTGCCAAGAAATTTTCCAAAGTCACCCCAACACACAGGGAGAGCTCAACCATTCCAAAATTGTCACTTCTCTTTAGGCAAGCCATCTAATGTCTAATGGCAGATCAATGTTGCCATTCCTGCAGGATAACTTCAAGGCCCACACCCAAACCACACCCAGCATCACCCAAAAACTTCACTCTACTCCCTGCACACAGACTGGCAAGAGCTGCTCCCTCAGGGATGACTCTACAACCAGTGTCTCCAGTGACTTAGTGTATTGAGAGGCTGACTGTCTTTCTACTATCCCTACCCCCAAGTCTACACCTCAGGGCAGAGGAGTTCCAGGCTCAACACAAATTCACACAACACATTTTGCTACAAATGGTGTGATGCAATGAGGAGACAGAAGTCTCAATGAAAGAAACAACAACCAAAATGGATGTGGTGCCATACAACAGGACCAAGGATACAGTAAGGGTGAACAGAGGAGGCTCTAAGGAGCCTGAGGAAGATTCTAAGTTATCACAAGAACTGCCTGGCAAAATTACAAAGATGGATATGAGAGAATGCTACATATGGCATCTTCTTAGATTCTGAGCAGTCCTGGTCCACTGCAAGGGATAGCTGTACAGGACAGCTGAAGATATGGCCTGGAACGAAGCTGTAAAAGACATCTGACCACAAGTCAGAGACACAATTCCAAAGAATCTCCAAGCTCACAAATCAAGGAAATGACAAGATTGACACTGGGCCAAAGAGGGAAGACCTTCAAGACCCTAAGGATAATGTGTGATGCTTCCAAAGAGGCCCTTGAGGGCACAAGACAAAGAGATCCCATCCCAGGGACCCAAATGACACAAAGCACACAAGACAAAGAACAGGAGACACGCAAGGCAAAGCACAGTACACAGACTGGAACTGCTCTGCCCTGCACACCCCACCCCAATGAGGAAAAGTGAGCTAAGTTCCGTTGATGTGTCCTAAGGACCACTTATGGTACACCCACTTCATTAGACCAACGGAAAAAATCCCTCCTGCCAAGGCACAAACTCGGACCTGGCTCTCATCCCCACTCCGTCTCGGAGCCCTCCACTTATCTTTCAGATGGCTGGGGATGTAAATCCATCTGCGATGCAAAGGAAGGCCACCCTGGCTTCTGCGGGTTCCTGCAGTTCCTGGCTTATATTCTTAGTCAGCTAAAAGAAAAGAAACCCAAAATCAAGCCCTGTGTTTAGAACTGCATCTGCCAAACACAACAGCTTCACTACTCGCCCTGTCCTATCTGCAGAGAGGTTCTCACACCACTGCTTTCAGCCACATCTATTGCTGCATGGCATGCCTGGAATACAAAGAGAAAAAAGTTAAGTGGCCTTTCTGAACATTCAGTGGGTCCATGTTCCTGCTCCCTACCTCCCTGACTGACCTGAAAGGTTCCTCTTTTTCCAGATGTTCCTGAGCTCTATAATACTTAGGGATTCCTCACAAGGTGAGCCAAAGACCATCAAATCCCATGGACTAGTTCATTTGGATACATGCCCAGAAAAAAGAGGAGTACAACAGTCATTCAAACACTAGGAAAAAATCTTTCATTGCAGTGAGAATAAAAAAAAAACCCACTAGCAAAGAGAATAAAAAGCTAAAAAGGATACAAAACACTACTTTATCAGTTAGCATTCATCCAGTATTACAAACAGATTTTATTACAGGATTAACTAGCAAGTAGGGAATTCAAGGGATACAAAAAAGGATACAAAACATTTGTTTCCTCAGTTGCTTCCTATCAATAAATTGTACTTACCGACACAGACAGGTCAGGGCTACCGAGATCTGGAGCAGCTGGTCGGTACCCATGCTAAGCAGGCGTCCCCACGGAGCAACACAGTCTCCATGGTCAGATGAGTATCGCTCAGCTCAGCAGTGCTGGCACCCCATGGGATCGGCTCCACATTACACTATGTCGGGCCAGGACGTAGCATAAAGTGATGCTGGAGTGGCAGCCAAACACTGCCTATTACCTCATAGCAACAGTCCGTGCATGCCCTACTGTAAGGCAAGGAGCGAACAACCTCTGCCCACATAATCCTCCTCTCACTATCATCTTTCTCACCCCTGTTTACAACCTCTACCATTGTATTTCAAGGGGTTTTGTATCTATATTGTAGCATGGAGACAAGCCAAGGAGGAACTCAGCTATGATAACAGGGAACATCTAGTTAACTTTGCTAGAAGAACAGTGGACCTTACAATTGAGTTGTGCAATAAAGTTACATTGTACAACACTCTGGCTGGTTTCACATCCTGATAAAATTATGTTCTCACCCCTCTATGCTCCACTGATCATCTAAATCAAAAATACCCTCCTTACGTCCTATCAGACTGCTCGTTCGAGTGTTGTTGCACCCCTCTCAGTGGACAGACTGGCACTGCAAAAAAAAAAAACAAAAAAAAAAACACAGAGGCTGAGGTGCATACTGACATACCTTCTCATAGTTCATTGTTTTCGCATAAGTACCTGAGGCTGCTTTACCTTGACCTCTTATGGGACAGACCTTCATCACATTGAGCAGACAGTTGTAGGGTTGTGTGCCACTTATGGAAAAAGGAAATTACAACAGTTGTGCATAGACTGACCCAAGAGAGAGCACCGTAAAAATAACATCACATTCAGCCTGGGAGTCAAAGTCTCCCTTCCCTGGTCTCCTCTCCTGTGCCAGGACCCTGCAACAGAGATTTCATCCCCTCTGGAAACTGAAAAACAAGAAGCCACAACATAAAGGGCTCCTACAGACAAAATTGACTTCTTTACCTCTGTGGTGGTTTAGATTTCTTGGTTTTGGTCTAGGCCTTCCCTGGTAACAGGGTCATAACTAAGGAAGTATTCCAAACCATTCCTTCATGTAATCAGGGGCATGTAAGATGGGGAG
>JAWWEE010000374.1:0-12180 GCA_035221455.1 Xenops minutus | reverse complement strand
AAACCTTCCCTTCCCAAACCTTCCCTTCCCTTCCCAAACCTTCCCTTCCCAAACCTTCCCTTCCCAAACCTTCCCTTTTCCCTCCCCTCCCCAGGGATGCCATGACCAGGCTCAGTGAGCACTGCTGATCTCCACATTTGCAGAGCCCCTTTCCTTTATTCCCTCTAACCCCCAGAATTTCCAGCCTGTCCGTGCTCCCAGTGCCACGTTCCTTGGCACAGTCTGTCCCTGGCACATCCCACATTTTGGTGACAGTGTTGTTTCCCCCCAGGTGTGGCCCATCAGTGTTACCACGGCTTTATCAAGGCAGTGCAAGAGGGGAATATCCAGTGGGAGAGCCGCACTTACCCCTACCCCGGCACCCCCATCACCCAGCGCTTCTCACACAGTGAGTACCTGCTGGCTACTGCCTTTCCCTGATTTCTCATGGCAAGCTGCATCCAAGGGGGTCCCACTGCATGTGGCTGCTGGAATTCCAGCCAGCTCTGCACAGGAACTGGGATTTGGGAGCTGCTGGGGGTGGTCACGGGCTCGTTGATCCCAGGGAGCATTGCTGGAGCTGGGCTGGGATTGGGGCTCTCTGGCTGGATGTGTTTGATGTGCAGGGACGTTCCTGCAGCTCCTCTTTTTAGGATTAGGGTTGGAAAAGCCCTCCAAGGTCATGGAATCAAGTGTTAACCTGGTCCCCCCAAATGCCACATCCACAGGTTTTTTGAACACCCCCAGGATGGGGGTTCCACCACAGCCCTGGGCAGGCAATTCCAGTATTTAACAACTCTTTCCATGGAGAAATTCCTCCTGCTGTCCCCCCTGGCCCTGCCCTGGCCCAGCCTGAGGCCATTTCCTCTGCTCCTGTCCCTGTTCCCTGGGAGCAGAGCCCGACCCTGCCCTGGATCCCTCAGGGAGCTGCAGAGCCACAAGGTCCCCCCTGAGCCTCCTTTTCTCCAGGCTGAGCCCTCCCAGATCCCTCACACAAATAAAAGATTATACCAGAGATTTTAAATTATTCCCTTTTAACTGTTGAATTATCTCCTCCATTTCTTATATATGGGGCCTTCCACTCAGCAACCAAGTTCCAATGAGACCATCAGTGCTGCAAAGCTGCACACTGAGCCCAGGGACTGGGTGCCTAAATCCAGGAATGTTGTCTAAAAAGGAACATTGGGTGTATAAATTCCCATTTCACTGGACAGAAAAGCTATTAATATGTAGAAGAGGGTTCTGTGTATCCAGTGTGACTACTCCAGTACAAAAACCATCCAACAGCAAATTCCAAAGAGAGTCTCACACTAAGTCTCTTCCTTCTACCTCAAAATTGGCACCTCTGGGAAACAGGATTTCCTGACTTAAAGCACCACTGGGGCTTTTTTTGAATCTTATTTTGAAGTTCTTTCTTCTCATATAGAAAAAGGACTTCTTATTTTCTCTTAAAACTCAGGTGACAAATGCTCAGGTCTCAGCACAGAGGAGCAGCTCCTGTGGGGAAGGTGGTTGTGGACTTTGCAAGGGAGACTTGCTGGGAACAGGAGCAGAACCAAGATGTCCCTGGTGAAAGTGTCAGTGCTCAGGTGGGACAGGAGGGCTGGGCTGGAGACCTTCGTGTGTGTTGTCCCAAAAACCTCCTGCCCTTTGGATACAGTGCCCTGCCATCCACAGGGACACACGGACCTGCTCAGCGGGGTGTGCAGAGCACTGGCCTTAAACAGAGCAAAAGGGGGTTAAAGGAGGGCACAAAACATCCATTTTGCACTTTCTGGAAGAGGTTTGTGGTTTTTGGGGGATTATAAAGCAGAAGGGTTGTGCCCCTGGAGAGGAGGAGGAGGCACAGTGAAATAAGCAGTCACAGAACGGCTTGGGTTGGATAAAGGTCACCTAGAGATGGTGACAAGGCCAGGAAACAGGCAGGAGTGGGGTCCCAGTGGCACAGCAGGCTTTGGAAAGGACTGTGTTTCCCAGCACTGTCTGGAGCTGGAGCTGCAGGCACCGCTCAGGGCAGAGCAAGGATTTCCTCAGGCTGTTTCCAGCTCAGCCACAGCCCCCCCTCACCTGCACAGCCCCTGGGAATCACTGGGGCTTGGGAAAGAGCCTCCAGTGCAGCCCCTGACCCTGCAGTGCCATGCCAGCCCCAGCCCCAGCCCCATCCTGCTGCCCAGGGCGGTGGCACCAGTGTGGGTGCCAGGGTGGGGATGGGTCACAGGTGGGACTCCATGGTCCCAGAGCCCCTTTCCAGCCAGGTGACTCCATGATTCTGTGTGACTGTGTCTCACTCCTGTGCAGAGCCACAGCCTGGCGTGATGAGCTTCTAATGCTGCTCTAACCAGAGAGGATGGACCACAGAACACCCTGGGCTGGGAGGGACCCACGGGCAGTCCAGCTGGGATGTACCAGCCCCTGGAGGGTGTGTGTCCAACAAGGGGTGTTGCTGCTTTCCCAGAATCCCAGGATATGCTGATTTGGAAGAGACCCACTGGGACCATCCAGTCCAACCCTCAGCCCTGCACAGGACCAGCCCCAAGAGTCACCTCCTGTGCCCCAGAGCATCATCCAAACTATCCTTGAGCTCTGGCAGCCTTGGGGCTGTGCCCACTGCCCTGGGCAGCCTGGGCAGTGCCCACCACCCTCTGGGGGAAGAACCTTGTCCTGAGATCCAACCTGACCCTGCCCTGGCACAGCTCCAGCCACTCCCTCTGCTTTAATGGAGAAGATTTATTTGCTTTAAGAAGTAACCCCTGTGGCAAACATGAAAAGTGCTCCTGGCACAGGGAAGGTACTGCCCCCTCCTCCAGCACAGGAACACCCCAGCCTGGGAGCCAGGGAAGGAAAGGCAAGATGAATTTCAAGGGAATTTCACTGGCTTTCACTGCCTTTCTTGCTGAGATGAGCCAAAGGCTCCAGCTGTCCCAGCCTGTGGCTCAGGGCAGGGAGCTGCTGGCTCAGCTCTGATATCTCTGATATCTCACCCTGGACAGGGGACACCCCAAAGTGGAGCATCAGTCAGTGCCTGGGAGTGTCAGTACCCTGAGATTAACAGAACATTTTTGGTCTGTTTTTCTCCCCACAGCCTCAAAGGCTGCCCAGGGGCTGATGTTGTGTACAAACCCTGGAGCAGGTCTGTGCAAACCCCACTTCCCTGGAGCTCCACACTCTGCCCCAGCTCCAGGTGCTCATAAACCACCTTTACTGGAGAGTCTGGGCATGGGAACTGCATCGAATCCCTGCCCCGATCAAAGCACAGGGATATCCCTGAGACAGGCTGGGCATTTTGTAGCTTGGTGTGAAAACTGAATTTTCAGGTGTTTTCTTGGACTGAAACCCGGGAAAAGTAACAGGGGTTAAACAAACATTGTATAAACTCATTAGAATTTGTTGGTCAACATAAAGAAACTGCCAGCAGGTTATTGTGTCCTAGAAAAACACATTTCAAGGGAAGGATTTAACACAACTACACATATAGACACTTAGGAAGGAGTTGCCTTTGCTCTTCTCCACTTTGATTTACAATTATGAAGGGACAGAAATGTAATTTTTAGAACATGAATTTGTGAGGACCTTTGTGATCCAGAGCCCTGACACTGAGTTGGGTATTAAATAGAATACATAATGCATTGAATGAAATATTAAACAGAACACACATAAACTCCTGTGTTCTGTTTGTGTGAGAAGTCTGTAAAGCCACACGTTGTAGAGGACAGTGAACTGGCCCCAGAATCCTTGACCATGGCAGGAAATAAATAGACTTGGAACATTGGGGACAACCTGCAGAAATCCCCCCAGGGGAACCCCAGAGCCAAGGCTTGGGAATGTTTTCAGGTGTTGGTTTTATCTTCCAGCCCTGGCTGGAGTGGACCCTGCCCAAAGCAAGTTTATTCCACAAGTGCAGTCTGGAGTTTGAGTACTTTCCCCCCTGATTTAATAGCTCTTGACTTGCAGAAGGTATTTTAGTGGGCAATTTAATGCAGGACTCCACAAAGGCTCCCTGACAGCCTCATGAGGAGCCCAGGGACAGGGCTGGGCCTGATGCCTTGCCCGGGCTGTTTGAGCTGAGCTTTGCAAACCTTCCCTTCTCATTTATGGCTTTTCTTGAAGAGAAATTGTCACCTTTGCTCTGCTCCCTGAGAGGGCAATGGACATGTGATCAGAGCAGGGAAGGAAACTCATTACTGGAAAGTGAATTTATCTCAGGGATTTCCTGCAATGAGTTCTTTTACTTTTGGTTTATGTTCCCAACTTTGAGAACAGATTTTATTGTCCTGTTTAATTCTGCTCTTAAAATGGGATCTAAATTTTGGTCTAACTCTGGAGTGAAATAAAAATAAATGAAATAAGCAATTTGATGCTGGGCTATAAAAAGAGAAGACTCTTCCACATATCTGGGACTTTGCACCTTCTTTGTAGCTGGGACTGCCGAACCTGGGCACAGGTCCTACATTGCCTTGAGTGCAGGAGACTGAGGAGTTCTCTCTTCTGTGACCTTGTCAAGTATCCCTTGGGATCTGGGGATCCCTGAGATATCCACCCCCTGGATTTATGGTCTGGAGATGAGTTTTGCTTTGTGTGAACAGGACAAAGTGAGGGGTTTAAGCTTTTTGCTTAAAACCAAAACGTTCAGGTTATGTCCTGAGCACACACTGGAGCACAGATAATGTCAGAATTTTATGATTTCAAGGAAAGCTGAGAACTGGTGGGCCAGCATCAGGGTTGTTGAGAGCTGAGGAACATGAACGTCCCCAGGGGGGGAGTACAAAAACCAGCCCCTGGTCAGTGTGGGCAGCCCTGCCAGGGGCTCAGGGCCCTGAGACATGTCCTGCCTGGTCCAGAGCATTTCATGGCCAAGGGAAACATCACTGTGTGTGGACAGGGGAACTGGTGTCCACCATCTCCACCACCACAGGGGAACTGGTGTCCACCATCTCCACCACCACAGGGGAACTGGTGTCCCCCATCTCCACCACCACAGGGGAACTGGTGTCCCCCATCTCCACCACCACAGGGGGGCCTGGCCATGAGCCCCAGTGCTCAGGACCCCGACCCACAGCCCACCTCCCCAGCTGGACCTCGGGCCTGTCTCTTCATTATGGACCTGCCTGGTGATCTCAGGGCTCTGTCTAATCCTCTTTGCTGGCCCTGGCCCCAGATGTGCCCCTGACCTGCACACTGACTTCCCAAATTGACTTCAGACCTCCCTCCCTCTGTCCTCACTGGGAGTTCTTGCACTGGAACTCCTGGTTGAACCAGGTGAGGGGTCTGGTGTGCCCTGCCCGGCTCCCCCAGGTGCTGGGGGGCTGCCCCGAGGATGGAGCATCCCCTGCCCCACCCGCTGTGGGGCTGCCTCCAGCTCCCCCCTTCCATCCCCCTGCTCTCTGACAGCTCTTCAGGAGGTCTGTGTTTATAACCCAAATGCTGAGCTCAAGGAAATCCCACACCAGAACTGCTTTTGGTTCCAGGGCATCAGGGCACTGCCCAAAGCCCTTTCTGAGGGGTCTGGTGGGAGGGGGTTGGAATGAGATGACCTTTAGGGTCCCTCCCAACCCAAACCATTCTGTGATTTTATGATTCTTCAAGACCTCAGTCCCTGAAAGATGACTGACAATAAAGGGTCTCACTGATAATTCCACTGGGTAATTTGTATGTTGGGAAAAATTCATGTTGATTCCTTCTTTTTTTCACTAATTTTTATTGTGCTTGTGTTACCTCACACATCCCTCTCATTCCCAAATCCAATATTTTATCCACTTATTATAAAGTTCATTCCTTTTCTCCACTTGTGTTCTGCAGATGACTCCAGAATCCAGCACCTTGTGGGGATGGGGAGCCAAGATCCAGCTGGGCAGGGCTTGGAACCCCCTGGGATAGTGGGAGGTGTCCCTGCCATGGCATGGGGTGGAACGAGACGGACTTCAAGGTCCCTTCAATCCCAACCATCCTGTGATCCTCTGATAGGATCCCCTGATTTCCTATTAATGTTTAATCACTAATGAGAGGACAGACGTCAGCCCAGGGCTGATATCTCCCTCCTCTCCTCAGAGATTTTCAGACAATCAGCCCTTGGCATGGGATTGGTTAGAAAATTCCTATCCTGTTTCTGTGTTGCTGCACCCGAGGAATACACGACCCAGGAGATGGGAGGGCAAAGGGCAGGATAAGGCAAGGAGTGATGTGGGAGTGCTGTGAGCAGATCCTGCAGGGACCCAGGGGATAATTCCATGCTGCCCCTCAGTCTGATGCTTTAGGAACTGACTCGTTTCACACCCACCTGTCTCGACCTTGACTCAGCAGTACCCAAGTGTTTCTGCTTGTGACCTGGTTTTGTTTGTGCCAGGTTTTCTCTCTTCTACAACATTCACCTCACAGCACTTTTTGTTGAAGGGTCATGTAGGAAATAACAGGGGTTTGAAGCTGAGTGCTGTAGGACGTGGTGAATACACGTCCTTGGACAAGGCAAGAAGCTTGCACATTATTTCACGTTATTTCTCTGTGGCTCAAACTGTTCTCTGTCAGGGCAGCTCTAAGAGACATTGAGTGTATTTAATGCACTTGTCTAAATATCTGTTAAAGAATTTTTAAAGCTTTTTCCACTTTATCTGTACACAGAGGACTGTGTGTTGGCACGGAGCAGACGTGGCCATTTCTGCAGAGTAACTGCTGGGGTCGCTGGGGCCCTTCCACAGTGCTGAACTCCAAATCCAGCTTTTCCCTCTCTGCTGGTGCTACTGAGAAGGGCTGGCAGAGTTTAATCAGGATCGTGCTGAAAGTGAACAAGGAGGGCACAGGATTTTGCCATGAATCACATTTTATTGTGCACACCACTGAATCAATAACCAGTAAAACAGATCAGGCCATTCAAAGAGCACCTCTCAGGAAAGAAGCAGAATTCAAAGGTAAATACATTCCCCAGCAGAAAGGCCTGGCCTTCTGCAGGCTGGGCTCTTGGAGAGGAGCAACACAACAGCAACACTGGGGCATTCTTCTTTGAACTATTGTAGCTGATCATAGGAATTCTTTGTCCCCTGTCCCTGCTCACACACATCAGCTTCCTTTAATGTGCATTCTCATGGCCCAGTGATGGTCAGTGAGATGCCACCACGTCCAGCAGTGCTCTGGAGAGCACAGCACAGCAGCAGTTCCACATGTCCTGGAGCAACTTCACCAAAGCCCAACCAAAGTGAATGTTGGGCACCTTTCCTGCATCAGAAGCTCCCCCTGTCACAGCAAGATGTTGTTGGGGTGCCCTTGTACCTCCAGTTCAACTGCAGATGTGTGGAAGGACATCAGCACATGTCTGGGAGTGCCCTCTGTCCCTGGGCAAGGGAAGGTGCCACTGGAATAAACTTTGTAAACACTCAGGTTTTGGGAATTGCCCCATTATAAGGGGGTTTCCTCAGCAGCTGCCACAGCCTTGGTTCTGAGTGCTCATCCAACATCTGGGGATGACCAGATGTGCAGTTCTGTATCCAGTTTTTAGGGAAGATCCAGGATTTTATGTACTGGGACAGTTTCAGACTAATTTTGGAGTTTAGGGCTTGCCCATGTTTACGGTCAAATCTGTTATTCTCCATATTTGTGCTCCTTGTTAAAGGACTGACATTGTTTTAACAGTGAGCACCAATATATGATTTGCTGTGATGTCTTTGTTACAGAATCACAGAATATTCTGGTTTGGAAGGGACCCACCAGGATCATTGAGTCCAGCTCTTCAGTGAATGGCCCATATGGGGATCAAACTCACAGCCTTGATTTTATCAACACTGCTCTGACCACCTGAGCTCATCTCAGTTTTTAATTATTTGGGAAAATTGGCTCCAATTTATAGGGTCCTTCTGGGAGCACAACAGTGCCCCCACTAAGCAACATGAATTTCTGGGTACGCTTTGCTCCTGTGCAAACCCCTTTCTCCATCCTCCTTGGCATGGGGATGAGGAAGCAGCTGCAGGATGGAGATGGCACAGCTGGGAAGGCAGAAAAAGGGACCTCCTGCTTTCCTGCTGCTGGTTATGGAACTGCAGCAAGGGTGGAGGAAATGGAAAGCAGCTTCAGGGCCAAATTGCAAAGAAAGAATATGGGATAAAGATTTCAAAGGCTTTTGGTGGCCTTGGTGCCCTTTGGTAACAAAGTCCTTTCTCTTCCTCATAAGAGCTTGGACCTTTGACAAGGCCATGCAGAAACAGGAGGAGGGGGAATGGCCTTCAGCTGCAGGAGGGAAGACTGAGGTTGCATATCAGGATGAAATTCTGGAGTAGAAGCACTAAACAGAGGTAGAAGCAAGAGGCTGTTCCTGAGGGCACACAGCTCTTCCCAAACCTGCCCTTCCTGGGTGATCCACGGAATGTGAGAATTAGTGGGTGTTGTGTAACTCACCTTGCCCAGCAGGAGAGGCGACTCCCCCACACAGGGGGTGTTTGCACAGAGGGAAAGCCACTGATAAAAGGAGGATTTTGTGCCCTGAGTAACAAAATGCTGGGCAGGTAAATTGGGAGGTTGAGGTGCCATTTCCCCTCGGGGTGTGCCATGAGATAACAGGGAGAGGGAGCACCTGCCAATGGAAGAATTGCCCAGATGATCTTCCTTAAACTCAGCCTTTACATCCACATCCCCAGCCAGATGGGGACTGTCCTTGACACCTGCACACCTTTCTCTGGCATCTGCTAAATCCCACTTCAGACTGGGGGTGTGCAGAGTGGTCTTTAGGCTTTAGAATCTATGAATTCTTGTTTCTAAATCATTCCCCTCTTTTCTTCTCATCCATGGGAAGGGAAGTGTGGTCTGGACTGCCCTGAAAAGCCCCAGGCTTGAACCATGGCAGTAATAACAACCCACCTGAGCAGTAATAACAACCCCCCTTAACAAGGATAAGAATGCACCTTAAGAAGGATTAAACTCACTTGAGCAGCAATAATTGCTCCTTTAGTGCTCAATCCCAACACTGGATTTTTTTCCAGCTGTTGAACACTGAGATGACAAATGCAATCAGTTCCCAAATTCCAAGGGCTTCTTAAAGCACTGGCTGGTCCAGAGACTCGGTGGCTCTTCCCTGAGTCCCTCACCTACACTCAGTGCCCAGACTGCCCCATCACTTCACTGCTGTTGAATTCCATGGTCAGGTGTCCACAGTAACTCTACAATCACGGGTGCTGGGGGATTTTCCCTTCTCTCCCTATTATTATATTCCCAGAATTTTGATCTTGCTCTCCCTTCCCTGTTTTTTTTTCTGCCAAATTTCTCTCACCTTTCTCATCCATCTGATCAGCTCTTCCAAATTTCTGCGTCATCCTCCCAACTTTGCCTGATACCTCCTTTTATTCTACTTATTGGCTGCCAGTTCTGGTCTTTCCTGCTTTGCACCCACTTCCCAGTCCCTCTCCTTTAGTTTTTTCTTTTCTTCTTGATTCTGCCTTGTGGTTCTTTCCCCAACTTTCTTTATTTCTTCCCTTTCATTCCTGCCCTTGGCTTCTGTGGTTCTTCTGTGGTTTTCCTGCCCACCTCTCCCTCTGTTCTGCTGAAGCTCAAAGTTCCCTGGCCTAAAAAGATATTTTTCTTAGTTTAAAATGCATCATATCTCCATATATCTCACATTTTAGTTTCTCCTCCAGTTCTAGCTACCATAGTTGCCAATCAGCTTTTAAAAAATCCTAATCCCATAATTTCTTCCCAATTCCTACCCACATCCATCTCTGATCTCTCTCCTGTATCCCTTCTATCCAGAAATTTTGTGTCTATCCCCACTAACCTCTGTCTTCCCCCCCATCTGGTCATTACCATGTAATTACCATTACCATTACCATTACCATTACCATTACCATTACCATGTCCTGGTTTGCCCACATTCGTCCTGTATTTCAGGACATTTGTTAACCCTTTATTTTTTTTTCTCTTTATTTCACTTTTTTCTCTCTTTCCCCCCTTTTTTTCTTTTTTTATTTCCCCTAAGGGGAAAAATCTAGACAAAATCTGAGACAAGCTGAGGTGATTTTACTACCAACCCCCTTTCCTTCCTTTCAAACACTCCACAATTTAAGGCTGAAATTCTTTTCTTCTGGAATCGCAGAGTGGCTCAGGTTGGAAGGGAGCACTGGGGGTTCAGTCCCCCCTCCCTGCTCCAGCAGGTCCCCTGGAGCTGCTTGCCCAGGAGCATTTCCAGATGAGTTTTGGGTGTCCCCAGGGATGGACACTCCATGACCTCTCTGAGCAGCCCATTCCAGTGCTCAGTCCCTCTTCCTTCTGTCTTTTGTTCAATATTGGGGCATTTCTGACTTACCCCCTTCCCACCCCCACCTCTGGAAACAGAAGAACAGTTTTTGATAATTTATAACTTAATCTTTTTGGAGGAAATTTCAAAACCAAAAGCATTTCCTAGAAAAACCATGGTCTGACTGCGGGCTCTGTCTCATCCCAGGGTGGGGCTCTGCTCCAACCCCCCCAAATCCAAGGATCCCCAAGGATTGCCAGCAAACACTGAGCACACAAAGGTGTCATTGTCCTTGGGGTAATATTTTAACTACAAGGGTCAGCGAAAGTACCAACAGTGACGTGACTTGGTTTATAAGCAATAAAAGGTCTATAAAAGCCACGGCACAGCCAAGGAGTGTTTGCATTAAATATTTTGCCTGACTGCCATGTTCTGATAAAAAATGACAGGGTTTAGATAAACAAGCTCTTAGATCTTTCCAGGAGCTTATCTTGGTTTTTTTTTTTTTTTTTCTTTCAGGAATCTGAAAGACAAATCCAGTGTTCTCCTCTGCCTGGAATATTTGCACTGTCAGACACTGGAATCAGAGTTGATGATAAAGGTCTTTTATTGGTGTTTTCAGCCCAGTCATGGGGAGATACTTTTTGATCAGACCTTTTCTGTGTCCTGTTTCAGTGGATGAGGGGCTACACCGAATCCAGATGTTCCTCTCAGCATTCATCTCCTTTAAATAGTAAATGCACCCCAGCCTGGAGCCTCCCCATGGCTGGCTGTCCTCATTTCTTTGGGATTCAGTTGATTTAATGCAGGTAACTGGTTTTCCTCGATATCTCATGGCAGGTGTCCAACCCCTGTCCTGGTGATGCCTGGGGAAGGGTGGTGGGGAATCCAGTGCAGGGTGACCAAGGTGGGTGATGAGGGGTCCGTGGCACAGGAGGGGCAGAGATGAACTTCTTTAACCTGGAAAAGAGGAGAGGAAAAGGGTGAGTGGGGCAATTATGCATAGCAGGTTAATTACAGAAAGGCAGCTGCTTATAGACACCTTCAGAGAGGCACAAGAACATCCAGTGGTGCTTCAGTGCTGCTTCCAAGGATCTGTGTCTCACTTTGCCCATGAGCTACACTGGCCTTTAACAGCTCTGGAGGACTCTTTTTTCGTGTGGTTTTTATTGAAGCTTGTCACAATTTGTGGATAAAATGGAACTGTTTGTGATTATTCTGAACCTGCAGCCTGATCATTTCACTGGATTCCCTTTGTCTTGTATCAGTGAGCTCTTTGTGCTCCAAAGCTGTTCCTTATCTGTGATCATCTTGTTGACTCAGATTTTGGAGGCCTCTGGCAGGGATGTCCTGGTCTCTCTGGATGGAGTCGGAAGGGAGTGATGTGGTTGAGTGAGCACACAAAGCCACGGCAGAACATTGTCTTGCAGCAATAACAGAGGGTGCCAATGCCAGCAATAAAACTGGTGAACATGTTGTTTTTGGGAAGGGCAGAAGATCTGAACCCTGACAAGTCAACAGCAGAGAGAACTTATTGCTGGAGAGTGGGGAATTCACAGAACGTCACATGGGAGATTGTTTTCCTCATATTCCAGGAAGAAGACAGGCTGTACCAAAGGACTGTCATAGCAATGTGGGCATCGACAGCAGGCTGAAGATGTGACCAAAAACTGGTTTGTCACTGCCAGCCAAAAAGAGTCTTAGAGGGTGATGGAGATGCTCCCAGGGCTGGAGATGCTCTGGAGTCAGGCTGGGAGAGCTGGGGGTGTTCACCTGGAGAAGAAAAGGGTCCAGGGAGACCTGAGAGCCCCTTCCAGTGCCTAAAGGGGCTCCAGGAGAGCTGGAGAGGGGCTTGGGACAAGGGATGGAGGGACAGGACAAGGGGAATGGCTTCCCAGTGCCAGGGGGCAGGGATAGATGGGATATTGGGAAGGAATTGTTGGCTGTGAGGGTGGGCAGGCCCTGGCACAGGGTGCCCAGAGAAGCTGTGGCTGCCC
>JAWWEE010000373.1:0-12206 GCA_035221455.1 Xenops minutus | reverse complement strand
CAGGTTGGGCAGAGAAGCTGTGGCTGCCCCTGGATCCCTGGGAGTGTCCAAGGGCAGGTTGGATGGGGCTTGGAGCAGCCTGGGCTGGTGGGAGGTGTCCCTGCCCTTGGAATGAGATGACCTTGAAGGTCCCATCCAACCAAACCAGTTTGGGATTCTATCAAACCAAGGTACAATTAATACCTGTTAATAAAATTAAATTATATTTCTACACATTTTGGGGAAAAGCAACACGGAGCAAAGCACCATTTGAAGAAAAGCAGGCTCCGAGTTGCTCTGACATCAGTCACATCCCAAAGTGCCATCTGTGAACAGCCAGGAAGCCAATCTGCTGGTAATCCCCAAAACCACCTGGGAGACATTCCAGTGGCACATGGGGTGTTACCTCTGGATAAATCCAGGGGCTGGGTGGGGAGGCTCCAGCTGTTGCAGATGTGCTGTGAAAAATTCCCATGCAGAGCTCAAGTGCACAGGATGAAAACGCCAAAGAATCCCTGGGACTGAAAATCTGTTTTAAAGTCAGTTCTCAGTTTGATCCCAGCAAATTCCCGTTCCACACAGCAGACTTTGCAATCTGACAGTATTTCAAGCTTCCCAAAGGCCTTGCATCATGGGATAATGTAGAAAACTCTGGCCAGCCCTCACAGAGGAGCAGCTGACAGTGTTTGTTCTAAAGGGCAATTAAAAAATCCCACTAATCTGCCAATGCCATCAAATCCTTTTCCTACAGACTGATATTCACTCACTTTTTCAATGGATAAGCAATGAGAGAGGGGGTTATCTAAATGGGATGGACTCATCCCTTGCTTTGGGAGTTGTGGATGGAATAATTGGAGCCAGGTTCAAGGGATCAGCCCTTCCCACCTGCTGGTCCCCAGCTCCAGCTGGGGCAGAGCCCTGGGGAGGGGGAGACAGGGTGTGCCTGGCTTATATAAACCAGGGCTCTGAGCTGGACCTGAGCTGGCTGCCTGTCCCTGGGGATGCTGGAGCAGAGTTTGTCCTCCTGGAAGTACAACATGGGATGAGAGGTACGATTTTAATTAATTTAATTTGTGAGTGAGGTGGGGAGAGCATCTTTGTGCTCTCAAGTGTCTTGTTTCCAGAGCAGTTTGCAGAGCCTGGTGCTGGCTGTCTCCTCAGGAGGGAGCTGGGATGGGACATGGGTGAGGAGCCCCAGGAAAACCCCCTGCTTTGGGCTGGAACAGTTTTATTTACAGCTCTGTGAGCACAGAGGGGTTGTTTGAGCAGGGCAATCCTGGAATCCTGCTGGATGCCCTGTGGTTGCTGCTGCTCAGGTCGGGGCTGGGTTTTCCCTGTTCCTCTAATCCTGCCTTGCACCCTCTGAGTTTATTTGCTATTTCTTGGTAATGTGGAATAAACCCATATTCTGGTGATTCCAGCAGGGAAATATCTTGCAAGAACCTCACTGTGGGAAGAGTCTGGGACTCCTTCCCAGCCTGTTCTCCACACACATCTTGTGCTTTTTAAAGCAGCATCACAGCGTGCAAATAATATTTTCTATTGCTTGAGGTCCTGAGATGAGAAATAATTGGCTTTAACTTCATGTGTTTTGCTGTCACACAAATACCAAGTCAGCACTGCAGAAAAAGGGAGGTTTCTGTACAGCTCAGCAAGAAAAAAAAAAAGGTATTTCTGTGGGGTTTGATCTGTGAGCATTTTATCAACACTTGATGACTGAACTATTAAAGCATGACATTAAAAATTGTAATAAGTTCAGTGAAAATATTGTGTGTGGGGTTTATGTGAGAGAGAGAGGTTTGTTTGCTTTAAAACTCTGGATTTTTTTTTTAAGAACCACTCCTATAAATTTTAGTCTTTGATTAATGTTGGATATATAGAAAGGTTTGGGATGGGAGGGACCTTAAAGCTCCCACGTTCTGCCATGGGCAGGGATGAGGATGATGCAGGTTCCCAGCTCTGGAGGACCAGCAGCTCCCAGAGGTTTCAATCCTCTGCCTGCTCTGCAGGTGTCTCTGTCTCGGCTCAAGAGCTGTTGCCAAGGAAACACCTGCAATCAAGGGCAGTAACAATTAAGTGTGTTAATTATTTTGGGAGGTGCCAGGAGACCCAAACCAGCCGTGCTGAGCTCTGGGCTGTGACAGATGTGGGGGGGCAGATGTGACAAACAAATGGTGTAACTTGTGAAGGGGAGGAAATGATGCCTGAAATCCCCTGTGGTCTGTGAAATCCCTGCTGGTGCAACAGAGCCTCAGCAAGGGAACACATGGGGAGAAATAATGTGCTATTGGGTTAGAAATGCCCCAAAAATAGGGAAGAAGACAAGGAGTTGTTAAAATAAGCCTGACTTTGTTGAAAGGAGTGATGTGACCCCTCCACACACTGCTGGTGGTGGGAGGAAGGTCCACAGCAGCCTCTGCCCTGCCTGGCTGCAGAATTGCCCTTGGCTCTGTGATGGGAGCAGGGATTTTCCCCAAGGATTGGAAGGCAAAAGTCGGTGCCTGCTGTGATTCACCTCCATCGATTGTTTCCCAGGAAGTGTCTTTTGAAGGACCAGAAATGTGCTTTTGTTTTTATAGAGCAAGCCCTTTTGTGGCAGTGCTGGGTGCTCAGGGAGCTGTGGTGGCTTCATGGGTGGCTGGGAAGGGCTGAGCCAGCCCTCACCTCTCTGCTGGATCAGGGCACAGATTGAACCACCCCCAGGAAAAGCAGCACAAGGGACAAACTGCTCAATTATCCATGGAGCCAAATCGCAGCTTCTGAGTGCCTTGACCCAACTTAATGAGTTGTTCTGAAGCCTTGATTGCAAAAGCAGAATTTTTCAGCAGGCTGGGAAAGCACTTTATACCTTCCCTTCAGCTCAGGGGGCAATAAACCTGTTTCTTTGTGTGTCTGCATATCAGAAGGAAAAAATCATCCATTTTCCTGGAGCAGGTTGTCATTTGATGTTCCTGCTTTGGAAGTCGTGGCCATGGATGGAGTTAGTGTGTGCTGTTTGCTCCAGGAGTGAAAGGGGCTTTATCTCCTGTCACTGGGAGCCAGGGGGGAAGCACCCCACTGGCATACTGGGAGCACTGGTGTGGCAGCTCCGAGGAAAGCTGCTCCCAGCTGCAATCGCTGGGCTGGG
Source organism: Xenops minutus (assembly GCA_035221455.1). NCBI lineage: Eukaryota > Metazoa > Chordata > Aves > Passeriformes > Furnariidae > Xenops > Xenops minutus. The sequence continues at coordinate 9,100 of JAWWEE010000373.1, read as the reverse complement.
ATGTGTCCCAAGGCCACATTTAACCATAGGGAATGACAGAAACATTGGGAATGAGAGATTGAGATGGGGGGGGAGCTCCCTTCCTCTTCCCTCCTGGAAAGTCCTTGTCACCCAGTGGAGCTGGTGAGCAAATGCTGCAGCTCTCCCTCCTTCTGTTGGGAGTTCATGGAATTCCCTTTACTCAGTCCCTGTTAATTCACCCTATTACTTGGTCCAGGGCTCAGTGCTGGCTGGTCACACCCACCTCGTGGTGCTCCTGCCCTTCCCTCACTGAACATAAGCAGGAGCACCTGGAGCATAAATTTTTTGGGTTGGTTTTCCCAAATTGTCTTGCTGTGAACTTGATGTTGCTGCACGTGTTGGAGCTTCCCTGTGGCTGACGCTGCTGTTGGTTGGAGATGTGCCCAGTGAGAATCCCAAACACGCTTTGGGTGATATTCCAGTAAAACTGAGTGCCTTGGGCTTCTCTGGGAATCACACAGAGGTGGATAACAGGAATGTGGAGCTGGAGCAGAGCAGTCTCTGGGCTCTGCTCTGGAGTTTGAGTTGACTTTGGTGCTGATCTGGGGCTGTTCTTGGTTTGCGCTTGAAGCTCTTTGAGGTTTCTGTAAATTTTCTTTGACTCTTGAATAATCAGAATTTGGGAAAGGAAAATGAAGTTCAAATGGCAGAGAGAGGTGAATTCAATTTGTCTTTTCCCAAATTCAAACGGCAGAGGGAGGTGATTGAGAATCTTGTGGAAAAGACAAATTCAAATGGTAGAGGGACCTGACTTGGGGACCCTTGAGGAAAAGGAAAATGAGGCTCAAATGGCAGTGGGAGGTGACTGTGGGAATCCTGGGATGTGCACGGAGGAACAAGGAGCCTGGGAGCTCCCAGTGCAAGGAATGATTTTCCCTCCCATAAGGGTATTAATCCATGTCCTGATGGAGCAGGGCTGTGCCAGGGCCAGGCTGTGCCCTGCTCATTAGCCAGGTTAATCCTCAGTGTTAATTCAGCAAACCCAAAGCACAGGGTGTGAGTTAAAAACAGATACATCTTTTATTCTGCAGAAGAAAAATAAATGCATCTTTGATTCTGGAGATGTGGGAATCTGGAATCAGAGGAGCAGGTCTAGAGGTGACAAGCTTAAAAAGAACTTTAAAATTACCTCCAAAATCCCAATACCTATGGGGTTTTCCACATTTATTCTGGAGGGGAACAAGGACTGTGGCTATGCAGCAGCACTTGCTGGGGCAGGAGTGGATGTTCTGGGGGTTGGGCACAATGAATTTGTATTTTTAGGATCAGCAGGGTGGGATTCCTGGAGCATTAAGGAAAAGGAGCCCTTGGAGGAGGATGTGGGAGGTGCTGGGGAGACTCAGCCAGCAGGGTGGGGAGCACAGGGGTGGCCTGGGGATGTGGGGAGGTGGCAGCAACACCTCCAGGAGCTGTAACCCAGGCTGGGAGCACCTTCAGACCCCACAGCATGCACGGAAAGACCTTTGCCATAGGCACGAGGGTGTGTTTCTCCTCCTGGAACAGGGGATATCTGATAGTCCCTGCTTGGCTCAGCAGCACCAGCCCCATGCAGGGATCACACTCTGCAGGGTGTGCACAGAGACTCTAGAAGAAATAATCTCTAAAGGAGATGTTTCCACAACATTGATTTTTCTTCATTGTCGTGGTAAAGTCAGAATTTATGTGGGAATTTGAGCTCAAGAGGAACCAGCCCCCATAAAGAAATAAAGTCACTGTCCAGAAAGAGGTACAAAGATCAGGGAAATGCTCAGCTAAGCAAAACATCAGACACAGGGAAATAAATGTTAATTATGGACAGAAAAATCTGGGACCTCAGCACAGGGATTGGGGGAAATGAATGTTAAATATGGACAGAGATCTGGGACCTTGGCACAGGAGTTGCAAACGTTTCTGTGCTGGCAGAATTTAAAAATTAAATCAAGGAAGGCTTAATGTTTAAATAGGGTGTTTAAATTTTAAACCTGAGCACTTCTGTCAGTACTTTGGGGTTGCTTAATGTCTGCGTGTGCAAGGAGAGACTGCAGTGCCCCCAGTGCAGCCCAAACCAGTTTAACCAGTGCTGGGCTGCACTGGGGGCTCGGGGCAGCCAGTTGTGACTCTGGGGTAATTCCAGATGTGCAGCCTGTGGATCCCAGGGGGGCTGGGGAGGTGGTGGGATAATTCCAGATGTGCAGCCTGTGGATCCCAGGGGGGCTGGGGAGGTGGTGGGTGCTGAAAAGCAGGACGGGATCAAGGCTGAGCCACTAAGAGGGGTCACGGGAGGCTTTGTGGTTAAGCCAGGACAGCTTAGGCTGGGCTGGGCTCAGGCTCGGAGCCCTCCCCACATGAGGCAGGAGAAGCTGCTCCTGGCCACACGTGTCCCTGTGGCAGCACAGCCTCAGCCTGCCCGGGGAAGGAGCCCACAGATGGCTTTCAGGAGCACTTAGAAGAAGGAAATCTGCACTGGAGTGGCAAATGTGTGTCCTGGTGACCTTTAAAGCAGAGTGACCTCTGGGTAAAAATACACTTGCCTTTTAAAGCACAGGCTCGAAGCGGGATTCTGAAATTATGGGAGAGATCTTCCCTCAAAAGCACCATCTGACTCTTCATCTTTCCTGTAAAAATATAGGAAAACAATTATACTTTCACACCTGCTTGCCAATTTCCCAAAGGAGCAGGCACGAGGGTGAGGGGACCTCACTGGGAAAAATGCTTTAATTGTGGAATCCCAGCCTGGTTTGGCTTGGAAAGGACCTCAAAGCTCCTCCAGTGCCACCCCTGCCATGGGCAGGGACACCTCCCACTAGCCCAGGTTGCTCCAACCTGGCCCTGGGCACTTCCATGCTTGATAGCAATAATTATAACTTGATTGTGGCTCAGAGAACAAGTTCTTTGTGAAGGAACAGTTAATTTTTAATAGTAACAGTTAATTTGAAGCAAAATAGGAAGGAAAAATGGCCTCGTAGATCTTTGCCCCCCTGTGCTACCTCAGCAATTAAGGGACAGCAGCCCCATGCCCAAAACACCAAACTCTTTTTGGGTTTTTTCCTTTTTAAGGCCCTGGGAGAACAATGACATTAAAGTAGGTCTCATAAATAATTCAGCACTGACTTAATGCCTTTTTTGTGCAGGGGCCAATTATCCAAACAAACACTTGGCTTTATGCAGATCAGTAAATGGAAAAAGTCATCCCTGTGACATGTTAGATGTGCTCTCTTTTGGGCTGTGCTACCAGACACAACTTCAGGGCATCTCTCCCAACCATTTCTAAAATGTTCCATTAAAATATGGTGAAAACTGAGCTGTCAGGATAAAGAACTTTAGATGTTGTTAGAGCTATTTCTGCTTCTGGATCCCTGAAAGTTAATACTCAGGCAAGAGCTCCTGGCTCATAAATCCAACCTTGTTCCTAATAAGTGAGAGCCAGAATTAGTTGTTACGGAGCACAGAATCATTTGGGGTTGGAAAAGCCCTCTGAGCCCATCAAGTCCAACCATCCCCCAGCACTGCCCAGGCCACCCCTGCCCAGGTCCCCAGGTGCCACATCCACACAGCTTTTAACTCCCTCCACCCTGCCCTGGGCAGCTGTGCCAGGGCTGGACAGCCCTTTCTGGGGAGGAATTTCCCCAAAATCCAACTAAACCTCCCCTGGAGTCCCTTGAGGCTGTTTCATCTTGTCCTACCTGCTGTATAGTGGAACTGTTCAAGGAGTCCAGCTTGCCTGAAAAGGATCTTCCCGTGCATCTTTCTCCAAGAGAAACCTACAGATGAGCTGTCATGTAGTTCTGAAATTAAACCTTGCCCTGGCTCAATGCAAAGAACCTGCTTAAGCTGTTTCCTTTTAGTTAATTCCTGCCAGAATTTGCATTCCTGTTGAAAATACTTAGTTCTATAGTAACACTTTGAACAGGCAAGCTAAAGTTACCAATCCTCAACATGCTTTGTCCTTTTTCATAAGGATTAGGTACTTCCAGTGCATTCTAAATATAACTTTTTTAAGCCCTCTCCTTGCTGGTGCACAAGGGTGGGTGAGATCTGCAGAGCCTTCCCCAGGAGCTGAGGGGGGTGGTGTTAACCAAACTTTTGCTTTATTGGATTATCTCGCTGCTACCTGACTTCATGAAATCCTTCTTCTGTGTGAAAGTAAGCGTGGAATAATCTCAAATTCTAGCAAAGCTGTGGGCTCATGGCAAGGTGTGCCTTTAAAGTTCTATGGCTTTGGTGTTTAATATTCAGAGAGCTCCTGTGGCCTCAGTGAAGAGCGCTGGGATTTGAGGGAGCTGGTGCTTTCCTGGGTGAGAATTGCACTGATTTAAGTGGCTCTCATGTTGCAGAAGAGCCTGTGGAGCAGCCCTGGCTCCTCTGAGGAGCACACGAGGGCTGGAAGCTCCTGGGTGTCCCTGTGATGCTTTGGGTTGTGTCGGAGGAGGATGAATTGCCCTGTTTTACTGCTCACAAATCAGCACCACGAGCCCCGTGCTCTGTAATTGCACTTCACGTCCTAATTTATGGCCCCTTTCCTAAGAGTGAGGCTTAGGGCTGAGAAAAGAGAAATATTTAGTTAATGGATTTTTCGAAGCCACTGCAGGAAATTTATTTGTGTTATAATTTCTCCAGACCGCCTGTTTTTAGAGTTGTCTGTTTGCCAAGGGAAGCAAAGTGAGTCTGGGCAGGTCCAGAGCTTGGGAAGGGCAAGGGATGCTCAAGGAAGGTGGGATGTTTGTGCTGGGGGGAGCTGGGGGAGCTCAGCCTGGAGAAAAGGAGGCTCAGGGGGGACCTTCTGGCTCTGCAAGACCCTGCCAGGAGGGGGGAGCTGGGGGGGTCGGGCTCTGCTCCAGGGAACAGGGACAGGAGCAGAGGGAATGGCCTCAGGCTGGGCCAGGGCAGGGGCAGGTTGGATATTGGGGAAAACTTCATCACAGAAAGGGCTGCCCAGCCCTGGCACAGCTGCCCAGGGCACTAGTGGAGTTCCCAACCCTGGAGGGATTTAACAGCCATGTGGATGTGGCACTTGGGGACGTGATTAGTGGTGACCTTGGCAGTGCTGGGGGAACAGCTGGATTTGATGATCTTTGGGGCTTTTTCCAACCTTAACAAGTCTATGATTCTATGACCATGTCTTGTATTGGAGACACTTGACTTTCATGGTGCAAGGTTTGTCAGTGACCACTGCTAGCCTTGTGTGCTGTGTGAGGGTCTGAGTCACACAGGGACACACCTGCTGCTGACCACAAAGCTGTGTGGACCAGACTAATCCTCTTCCTGCTAAAGGCCAATAATGAGGCAGAAAAACCTGAATGCTGGACTTAATTAGTCGAAGAAAACCATCTGGCTGAGCCTGTGATGCAGGTGTGCCCAGTGTATGGGACCCAGGAGGAGCAGCAGGTTGGTTGGTAGGGTCAAGGAGGCTTTTAAGTGTTTTTAGGTGCTTGTGTGGGCAGCTACAACCCTCACTGTCCTGGAAACATGGCCCAATTATTCTCCTGTGATTCCTTACTGCAGCTGGGACTAGAAACCCGTGTGCAGTATTTCAGCCCCCAGAGGACTCTCCCAGTGGAGCAGTGCTGGGAGCTCAGCTCCTGGCTGACCAGGATGCCTTGGTGATCCACCCAGCTAGAGAGAAAGTACTGGCCTGGGAGACTGCTGGGGGAAACTTGAACTGTGCAGTGTCATTCACCTGCTAAATATGTCAGGATTAGATGCCCCAATTAAAAGAAAAACCAAACAACAAACAAAACCATCCCTCTAAGTGTCTCCCCAGAGGAAAACTGGTCTTCGATACCAATCACAGCTGCACCAAGACTTTTAACTTCCAGCTCTTCAAGCAGGGACAGATGAATCCTGGCCTGAAAGGGCTGAGGCAGCTCCTGAGCTTTGCTGCAGCCAAGCAGAGTTTGGATCAGTGCAGGAACTGACATAGAACCCTGCAGAATCTCCAAGCAGAGCCAGCTCCTGAGGAGCTCTGGGACAGCAGTCGGGCACACAGTCATCTGAAAGACCACTAACCCAGCCCTGAGATGATTTGTGATCTGATGTTATCTTGTGTCCAGCAAGAGGAGGCAGCAAGATGAGCAACAAAAGCTTCCTGGCCGTTTTTGGGTGGTGAAGTGGACACATGCTGCAGGTGACCTGTGCGATGTGTCCTGCCCTGCCCTGGCTGCCCCTGTCCCACAGCAGCCCCCTGGGTTACTGCAGAGCTGCAGCTCTCTGCGCTCCTGGCACAGGCTGAGCTTTGCTGGCAGCCCAAAGTTCAGACTAGAATAAATAAAAAGTGTTTCCCAAACCCAGAGGCAGAAGAGAAGTGTTACCTGGCATTTCAACAAGGAGGCAGATGAGGAACTGCATCTTATTCCCAGTCTGCTCCTGACTCACTCCGTGACTGGGGTGAGTCACTTCCGAAGGTCTCTCCTTCCAAAGTCCTCCCTGCTCTGCAGGGATTGGTAATGCTCCTCAAAGCCCTTCCAAGCTCCATTCATTATTAAATGCCTCTAAGTGTGCTACAGCCTGGGAGAAAATGCCTTGTGGACACGGAGTTCTCCTCCGTGGGCAGAAAACACTTCCAGGTTTGAAGGGATCTTCAACTCACAGAAGGACTCACTGAGCTGTAGGTTTTGACTGTGAAAATAGCTGAGAGAAAGGTGGTTTCCTGTTCACAGAATTACTGTGGCAATAAGATTTAGTGCTGGCAGCCACAGAGCACTCATTGCAGTGGGAAACATCACCCATTTCGTGTCTCCTTGGTGTTTGTTGCAGGGACAGTCCCCTGGCTGCAGCTTTCAGCAGCTGCTCCTTCTGAGCCTGGATTAAAGAGTTCTTGAACATCCTACACTTTTCACTCCCCTAAAGTGCTTATACCTGGTGACCATGTCACCCCAGAGCCTCTCCCTTCGAGCTGTAATGCTGAGCTCTGTAAAAACGTCACTGAAAAGCATTTCTCTAACTCAGTTTGGAGCTGGGCTGCTTCTCCAGCAGCACATCCACAGCCACCCCAGCAGCCCTGAGCCAGCTCCTGCAGCTCTGGCAGGATTTGTGGGGTTAGGGCACCTTTCAAAGGGTCAGGGCTGCCTCAAAGGCTCCAGCCCACCCTTGCCTCAGAATTCCCCTCTTTTGCTGCTCTTTGCAACCCAAACCCTCTGTGTTCTGAAACTTTCAGCAGTGACAATTTCATCCTGATTTCTGGATCTGGGGTGCTGTAAGGTGTGTGGTCTTGTCCTAAGCTCTGCCAAATACCCCTTGCAGTGGCTCTCAGAGGGTGGAACCCTCCCTGAGCTCTGCCAGATTCCTCTGCTGCAGCCCTTTAACATCAGCTCTCTCCAGGGTGTGCAGGGACAAAAATCTCCCCCAGATGATCCAGGAGCACAAGATCCAGTGCTGCAGGAAAGGGAAAACATGTTTGCACCCCCCATCATCCTGAAGCCCAAACTGTTAGAACATCATTTGAGTTTGTTTGACATGAACTGCTTTTTTTAAACCCATGCTGACAGGTGTTAATTATCCTGGAGTCCTCTAATTCTTCCTCATTTTCTGACGTCTTTCCAAGGCAACAGGGAGCAGTGCTAATCCTGAGGTTTGGGAAACATTCCTGTATATTTTGCTGAAGATAAGGAGGAGTGGGAGAGCTGCTGGGAAGATGTGATTGATGGAGTTTTGACTTCTGTCATTGACTTCTGTCCTCTTTCAGACTTCAACAGCATCTTTGGGGCCTCCTGGCAGTTTCACTGGATTTAGCCTTTCAAGGAGTGACACAATCCTGTCTATTTTCACATGTGAGGATCCTGAGCCTTCCCAGAGGGAAGGCTTTGCTAATTGAAGGGTTTTGCCGCTGTGCAGCTCTGCCAGGTGACACCAGGACCCTGCTGTGGGACCAAGGAGAAGAAATGGCTGATAAAATCCAGCCTCAGTGTTCCTCAGCTGATCCCACACCCAGAGCATCATTCCCATCCTTCAGTCCTTCCAGATAAAGCTCTTTCCTTTGGCATGGCCCTGCCCACAGCTGGGCTTGCCCATTCTGTGCCCTGTTACCCCTGGCCACCAGCAAGGGGATCCAGTGGGTCGTGGACACCCGTGACCATTCCCCAGAGGGGTGGGGTGGGATCTTCCCCAGACAGGGTGGGGATGAGTTGGGCCTTGCTCTGGCTCAGCCTGGGCAGATTCTGGCTTGCACCCCCAGGATAAGGGCACTGGAGGTGGCACAGTGGGCTGGGCTGGGCTGGGCCAGGGGCTCGTCCTCTTCTGTGACATCCACCAAAGTGTCCCTCCAGTCACACAGGGGAGTCATGCCCTGCATGGAGGGACCCCACTGGGGGTGCCAGGGTGCCCAGATCACCTGGGCCACTTTGGGCCACCACCAGAGAATTGCAGAGGTCACTTAGGGGAGCCAGAGGGGATAGATTGAATAAAGGCTGGTCATCAAAGGGGGAGCTCTTTACTTAAGTACTGAAATCAATTATTCCAGGGATTAGAAACAGTGGGAATCACTGGTTTTTGAGGTGAGAATTGGTCCCAGCTTCATCTTAGTCATCACTGACTCTCAACACCATAAATCCTGCTGTTATCTTCAATACCTTTTGTGGGAAGTGGAGAAATCAGCTAATTCCCTGTTGCTCCATCCCCTCTTATTAGTGCTCCAAAGAATTGGGTAATTATGAATAGAACTGCCAGGCAAAATGAAACTTCTCCCTTAAAAATGCATTTTAATTAACTCTGCTGGGTTTGTGTGTTTCTCAGGCAATGCTGCTTGTGCCTCACTGCCTGAGCTCTGCTCCTGCAGAGAATGGAGACCACAAGCACTGACCCAGCCAAAGGGCTGCAGAAGGGCCTTGTCTTCCCACTGGACCTGCCCTGGAAGATGATTATAGGATGTTACTTCTCAAAACTTTTTTGATCTAATAAAGCTGATCATCAAAGCAACAGAAAGACAGAGAATCATGGAATGGATTGAGTTGGACCTTAAAGACCATCCCATTCCACCCCCTGCCATGGGCAGGGACACCTTCCACCAGCCCAGGTTATTCCAAGCCCCATCCAACCTGGCCTTGGACACTCCCAGGGATCCAGGGGCAGCCACAGCTTCTCTGGGCAACCTGTGCCAGGGCCTGCC
>JAWWEE010000372.1:0-12213 GCA_035221455.1 Xenops minutus | reverse complement strand
CTGGGCTGGGGGACAAGGTGGGCATCGGGCACAGGGTGGGCTCTGGGGGCTGGCAGGGCTTTCCCAGCCTCAGGGATTCCATGACAAAGATCATTTTGCCTTCCAGCACGTCTCTGACAAAGATTTACGAGGGTAACAACAATCCACCAGCACAATTTCCTCCAAAGGTCGCCCTGTGCAGAGACCTGCTAAAGGAGCCTCAGTGTCCCCCAGCCCCCCCAGCACTGCTGCCAGGGCACCCTGACAGCTCCCACCACAAGGAAAAGGAAAAGGTGGGTCTTGGGACCCCTGACAAATTCCATCTCACTCAGACTCGGCCTCCTCCTTGACTAAAGAATGATTTTCATTCTGCCCACAACATCTTTTGAGACTATTTTGAAACCACAAATGGAATCCAGACCTTGACTCATGGTCAAGTGGAGAACAAGGACACATCCATCAGCTGACATCACTGCCTGTGGAGGAGTTCCAGAGAACAGCACACAACAGTTTGTACAAACAGGACCTTTCCACACCCACTTGGTTGCACCCTTGTCCTGGATCTGTTTATTCCACAAGTTGTTCTGAGATCAACAGGTCAAAGCAACTCAAGTCAAACTGAGAAGTGACAACAAGACATTAACTCATAAAACTCATTGTCAAGACTATTTTCCAGGCAGCTTTGGCTGTTTAGGAGCCAGAGGGTGATGCACCTCACCTGGCTGGAATGGGATCACTCCCCTGTTAAGGTTGGATTCCCAAAGGGAAAGGACAGGGAACGTGCCAGAGGAACAACAGGCAGAGTGATCCAACCTGGCAGGTCCCTCCAAAACCTTCCCCCCGTGTTTTGGTCACACAAGTGGCACAAAAGGGCTCTTCCCTCACTGAGGAGCAAAGCATTGTGGCATTCCAGGAATGTCCAGGGATGGCTGCCCAAAGCCCTGGACCATGGAAGAACAGGCTCCTGACCTGCTTTCCATCTGCCTTACCCCAGTAATCACAGAAAAAGGGCTGTTGTTTCCCACAAAAGCCACACTAACAATTTACTGGTATTAGTGCAATGTACTGGGATAAAGCAACAATTATCCTTTGTGCAGAAAACCCTCTGCCATCCCAAGCACTCAGGAACAATATTTAGGATTTCTCTATTTCGAGCTCCCCCTTCACATCATTATTTATTATTTTTGCCATCTCATGAGTGAGCTCCATTGACTTTTTACACTTGATCCTTAGCTTAAATTCCAGGTTTTTCTTTTATTCTGTTTCCCATTCTTAGCAATAGAAACCAAGATTTCTGTGCTGCCCATCCATCACAGAGACATTCAAAAAGTCAGATGCCCAGCCCAAGCAGAAGGGAACCTGGGCAATAAGTGATAAATAAATAAAAGCCATGGGGATGCTGCTGTTGGAATAAGTGACATCAGAAAGAAAACAGGGCTTTATAGTTCATTATTTCAACATTTAAGAATATTCTGTGAAGGGCAGAAAGGAGGGCATTGAGGAGAAACCAGCAAAGCACAGACCTAAGGTTGGAAAAACATCTAAAATCAAGTCCAGCTGTCCCATCATTGCCAACCCACCACTGACCCATGTCCCCAAGTGTCACATCCACAGGGCTTTTCAGTGCCTCCAGGGCTGAGGATCCACCACTCCCTGGGCAGCCTTTTCCAGGAAGAAATTTCCCCTACTATCCAGTTGAGGATAAAGGTAGACAGGCACTTCTGGAAGAGGCACATCTGCCCCCCCAGGGACTGGGGCAGGAACAGGGAATGTCTAAGAACTGCCCTGGAATGGCAAAGGGGGAGAGCAGGGAAGCACAGAAATCCCTGCAGACAGCAGGGCTGGCTGCCAGGTCAGGGCTCCAGCAATAAAACCAGCAGGAAGCTCCCAGATTCCTTTGGAAGAGGCAACTGGGAGCAGGAAATCACAGACAAAAGCTTCAATAAGGCTTGGAATCAGCCTTAGAACTGCAGCAGTTTCAAGGGCCTTTTCCAAGGCTGCTCTCCCTCCCTCCTGGGCAGGCTCTGGGATGCACAAGCATTTGGATCCCAGGAATATCTGCAGAGCTTTCCAAGCACAGGTCCCACCACAGTAAATACCAGAGTAAAGCAGAAACACAAGGTGACAGCAGGAAGTATCCCAAATAAAGCTCTGGGTAAGGACAGCACGTCCCTGGGGTGGTCACAACAGCATCACATTCCTAAACCAGGAATTTTGTCCTTTTCCCAGTGATTGCTGCAGCACTGGAGAAGAGTCTCAGCAATAACAAACAGCCCTGAAATGGTGATGGTGGAACTGAGCTGGATTTTATAGCTCAGAGAGAACTAAAAATAGCACCTCCTCCAACCCCACCATCCTGGGAGCACAACCCTGCTAATCCCAGGGAAAAGCAGCTGGATTCAGGGCATCCCTGAGGAAGCAGGACTGGGGGATGGAGCAGCAAACACCCCCTTGCTCCGTGTTTTCTCCTGCTGGGCTGTAATTCAGCCCCACACCATCAGGAGGTTCCTGGGAATGCCCAAACAGAGGGGCAGGTCTCACTCACATCCCAAAATACAAGAGCAAAACACATGGCCAAGGACAACACATCCCAAATTCCGATGGTTCTCCATTGTATCCACAGAAACAAGTAAACCAGGGAATTTCAAGGAGATAAAGCCTGATCTAGAAGGCAGAATCCCTCTCCAGGGCAGGGGGGTGGAACCACCATGGTCTTTGAGGTCCCTTCCAACCCAAACCACTCCGTGATTCCATGAAAAACATGGACTTCCTCCAGTGAACAAGTGCACATGTTTGGGGGTGTTTGGCATAAAACACTGAAATAAAGTACATTATTTGCTGGTGGTTTTGGGCACAGAGCTGTTCCTGGGGTACAGGGGATATCTCCAACTGCATCCACAGGAATGGGCACAGAAAGACTTATATGGGACAAAACAAAAACATCTTATTTTTCCATCAAAAGAAAAAACCCTGGCACAGGTTGGGCAGAGAGGCTGTGGCTGCCCCTGGATCCCTGGGAGTGTCCAAGGCCAGGTTGGACAGAACCTGGAACAACTTGGTTTGCTGCTATTTTTTCCTGGGAAAGGGAATTGAAGCACTAAAATTCAGCTTGTTCAGTACAAAGTGCCAAGAGGGGATTTGACAAGAAGGAGCAGAGAGGAAAAAAAAGAAACATCTTGTGCCATTACATGAATGGAGTGAATCCAAGTGGAAGTTCTGGGGCAGACAGGATTCCATGTGCCCTTCACCGTGTCACCTGAGCCTGGTGACAGCAGTTGTTTGTCCCTGTGTGCCACAAAGCTCTTAATCAGCACTGACAGGAATAAGCAGTTGGAATTTTTTTTTGTGAGGCCTCTTGAGGAAAACCTTTCCAAACACCCTCATGACTCTGCTCTGGATGATTCATGGCACCTCGGGCCAAAATTCATCCCACCCTAAATGATGCTTCCTAAACCAGTTCAAAATGCAGCCTCAGACATGAAGAGCAGATCTCTCAGTCAGAGAATCACAAAATCATTTGGGGTGGAAAAGACCTTAAAGATCATCCCATCCCACCCCTGCCATGGGCAGGGACACCTTCCATAGCCCAAATTGCTCCAAGCCCCATCCAAGCTGGAGCCCACGTCTGGAAGAGGTGCCCATGGGCACCTTGCACTGTACAGGGCACTGCCAGTCGAGCCAGACTGCACAGACACTCCTGGGGGTGAAAGGATACTGGGATGGTGGGAACCCTTCCCAACAGCACTGCCATCCTGTGGGATGCAGCTCTGGATCCAGTTTGCAGTGCTGAAGCAAACACTGCCCCTCTCCAAGCACCTGCACCCTTCAGCTCAGCCAAAAAAGCCACCTTTGATGGTGGCTACTCCCCAAACCCATCCTTTGGCTTCCCAGGGTTGTTTTTTAAAGCAACATGGATTAACTACCACGATCTCCACAACCTGAAGAGTTCAAGCCCTGACTTTAGTCTTGACCAGAGCTGCACCTCAGGACCTCTGAACATTCACCTCTGGAGTTCTGCTGCAGGTCAGGGCACGACAGCAAGACCTTGCCAGGTGTTTTCAGAGGAGGTTCTGTAGGAACACCCATGGATTTGGGGGGTTTTTAAACCAGACACTGCCTGCCTGCCTGCAAAAGAGGAGACAATTTGGGAGGGCTGCTGCCTCTCAGTGAGATATCTCCTGCTCACAGTCCTTCCCCTTATGACCTGGGGGGAGTTTCCACCTTCAGCTCTGTTTTCAATTGTCCTCAATTTCAGATCCTATAAAAAAACTACATTAAAAAGTTACAACTGGTTTTTAAACTCCCCTCTCCGTCCAACAGCCATTCTGAGTGTTCAGAACCACAGAGTGGACTAAGGCTGGCAAATTCCTCCAAGTTCATCCAGTTCATTTTGTCTGTTCTACCCATTTTAAAGGTCTTTTCTAATTAATTCTTTGCTTGTAAGTGCTGCAAGTTCAAAAGCCTGCACTGATCCTTCTGCATCTCCAGCCATTTCTGACTGTTCCTCAGCACCCACAGGGATGAAAAGGTGTCTCTGGCTCCTCCTCACTGACAAACCTCTTCTGTTGGGGCCTCTCCAACTGCTGCACTCCACAAAACTCTCTTCTTCCCCAGAAGGATCCTCAAGGACGGTTCCAGTTGTTCCATAACTCCCTGATGCCCCCCAGCCTGGCTTTGCTTTGCCATCACTGGGTTTCACAGCACCAACAGACTCCTGGCTTTTATTCCCCCCCCTTCCAAGACACAACATCCAGCACTGAGCTTCCAAAGGGTGCTGCTGGCTCTGCTCCATCAATATAATCCTTGACCCCACCTTAAGGCAGGATCCCACCCTTCTCCTGCACCCATGGGTGCTGCTCCAGACTGTGCAGACCAAGGATGCTCCAACATCAGGGTGCCAACCACCACTCCCCACCATGGGCACAGGGTGACTTCAGGGGCCACATTCCCAGTGCCAACCACCTAAACTGCAAGAATTCTCCCTTGTCTCCTCCCCAGCCCTGTCCTGCAGGCTTTGGAAAGGGTGGATGGAGCCTTTATTCATAGCCAAGCTCAGCAGCAGATCTCACACAATCCCACAATGGGTTGTATTGGAAGAGACCTTCAAGACCATCTCACTCCACCCCTGCCATGGGCAGGGACACCTCCCACCAGCCCAGGGTGCCCCAACCTGGCCTTGGACACTTCCAGGGATCCAGGGGCAGCCCCAGCTTCTCTGGGCACCCTGTGCCAGGGCCTCACTGAAAACATCTTTAACCTAAACTTGAGTCATTTAGGACCATCTCTGTCACCTCCTCCTGCACCTCAGCTAACTCCTGTTTTACCAGCACATCCTGGGCCACACAATGATCAGTTCAGGGGCTGTAAATTATTAATTCTCCAGGAAAGGAGCCCTTTTCCAATGGCTATCCCAGGTTTCAGGCTTGGTGGTGCCAAGGATCGAACAGATAATGCACTGCTTTTAGAATCAATCATATTGCCAGAAGTGGATCAGAAGGGTCAGGCAGCACTATCCCTGGGCTTAATTAATATTTGTTTTGATAAAGGCACAACTGGCTGTTTGGTTATTAGAGTTTGTTATTAACTATTAACCTTGGCATTCAGCTCCTTTAACACGGAACCAGCGGCGTCTTTCATTTAATAATTGTATTAAAATAGAAACCGTGTCAACCACAGATTAACTTTAAAAGCCTCCACGGGCTAAAAATAATGAACTAATCTACATTTACCAAAAGAACAGATTGGAGATGATTATTAATCCCTTTTCAGGATGCAGGGGGGGGGAGTTTGATCCTCCAGTTCTAACTTTAAATGTGATGACTTTGCACTTCACCCAAGGCCTGCAGTTGACAAGAGCCAAGTGTCCAAAGGCACTGGAGCAGAATTGTGCCTGAGGGCTGCACATCCTGCTGACCCAGCCCAGCAGGGAGGGGACACACGACGCTCAAGGTCACCAGGGCCAAGCTGATGTGGCTGGTCAAAGCCTGGAGCTCAAAGTAGGGCAATTTGCTGTAGGAACTGCTGCAAGTGCAGAACCATCAAGTGTTCTACACCCTCCAGACCCAGCAGGCAATGCCAGTTCTGACCCTGAGACCCGGCAGGGCAGTGCCAGCTCTGCCCTCCAGACCCGGCAGGGCAGTGCCAGCTCTGCCCTCCAGACCCGGCAGGGCAGTGCCAGCTCTCTCCTAATGAATCTTGCTCTCCTAATGACTCTTGCCATGAGGACACCAGCTGCCCACGAGCAGGGGAGCTGGGGGGACACACAAGGTCTTCTCCCCCCAGTGCCACGGGCAGGGACACCTTCCCCTGTCCCAGTTTGCTCCAAGCCCTGCCCAACCCTTCAAGAGCAGCCACCACATGGGCTTCAGTCCCAGCTGTGCTCCAGGATCAGACCCAGCTCCAGTTCCTCCAGCAGAGCCCCGGGTGACTGCAGGGGTGTGGAACACTCTGCCTCCCTCACACCCACCCATGAACAGCCACACCTTCTGCACCACTTGCAAAGGAGGCAAAGCCCTCCAAGCTGCCAGGACAGGGCCACTGACCCCGCACCAGGTGCACAGCAATGCTGGGGACACCTGAGGGACAGCAGTGCCAGCACCCCGTGGCTCTCCCGATGGACAGTCAATAGGCGAGCAGGGGGGTGCCAATCTTAGCCTGGCAGCGCTGGAAAGCTTCACCTGCCAGGGCACTCCAAGGCAATCATCTCCCCTCAGCCACTCTGCCCGGGCCAGGGAGGGCACAAATCACTTCTTCACAAATTGAACCCAAAACACTTTTTCCCAGCTGAGGTGGAAGGTCTAAAAATACCCATTTCCAGCAATCCCATCTCCAGAGTGGCTCTTCTCCCTCACACCTTCTCCAGCTCACAGGGGCAGAGGGACTGTTCCTTAATCTGGGCTGAATTGAAACTCCTCATCAGCCCTGGAAGTGAGAAATATTCCTACTGGAGCATGGGAAAAGGGATGATGGCATTGCTTATTCCTTCTGGGAGTTGCTCTGGTGCTAAACCTGATGGTTTATTATCCCAGCCCTCCAGTCTCCATGCAGGGACTCACATCATGCACAAAATCCAAGGGAAAACATTAAAATGCCCCAAAATGAAATATTCTTTTCCATCAACAGCCCCACATGCTCAGGCTGGAGGTGGCAGGAACTGGGTGCTCCACCCAATTTTTCAGGCATTATCAAAAACTGGAATCAAGCTTGAGCAAAACCATTTCCAGAGGGGTAACACAGGACTAATTATTTTATAAGTCCTAGAAAAGATGGCTCGAGGCCCTGTATCCATGAAAATTCCATCCACAGGGTCTTGTTGCCAAGAGGTATCAGGTGGGATGGGGAGACAGAGCCCCCCAAATCCCTCTTGAGTTAAAGAGTTAAAAATCAAGGCCAGGAACGTGTCCAGAACCCCAAAGTGAAGGAGCTGCAGATCCAGCCAAGCCGTGGCACTTCACCTCTCCTGGGGTTCTCACCAGCCCCTTCCCAATCCCAGGGAAAGCTGGCCCATGGTCACCCCTCCTGGCACAGCAGAGCTGGGTTAGGGTCAGGATGCTCTGCTCTGGAATCAGTCCACAAATGCTCCAGATTTCCCTTGGGAACATCCCTGAGCTGCTCAAAGGGCAGTGCAAAGGTGTGGAGGGGAAAGGAAATATCTGTTCTCCAAAAATCACTGCTGGTTGGACACAAGAGCTTGCCAAGTCCTAATCAAACATGCACAACACACAAAGCAAAGTTCAAAAGCTGCTGGTTTTTAGGTGATTTAAGAAAGAACTATTCTAATTTCTCCAGTTCACTAAGAAGCAAATTAAACCATCTCAAAGCTACTCTGATAGTTCCTTGAAAACCTCTTATTCATTATCAATTCTCCCCAAAATGTACCATCAGCCCACATTTTCCTAATTCCTTGCTCAGGATTGGGAGAAGCCCCCTAGGATGGAAAAAAAAATCCCCCTCTGCTTCATGTCACATTCACAGCAAAGCCTACAAGTCCCACCAGGGCTTTGTCCCTTAGAAAGGGACAAAATCAGCTGGACAACGAGGTCCAGGTTGTCCATGAAACAGCAGGTGGAGCCTCAAAAACTCAACTGGTACAAACCCCCCCCAAAAAAGGCAAATAAAGACCCACAACTGTATTTGTGGAGTATAAAATGTGAATCAAACAATGCTTTGGATTGTCCTTAAACACCTCATCCCACCCCTGCCATGGGCAGGGACACCTCCCACCAGCCCAGGTGGCTCCAAGCCCCGTCCAACCTGGGCTGGGACACTCCCAGGGATAGTTTATCCCTAATAAATTATTCCAAGCCCTGCTCCAGGATGGGAAAGGTGAGGATCCTCAGGGAGCAGAGCTGGACTGGGAGAACAAGCCCAGTAGTCCTTCAGAGAAAGGCAGAGGAGATGAAAAGGAGAATTCAAGTGAACAGTCCCAACACACTGGTCATGATGGCTTTGACAAGGATTATCTGGGTTGGCACTGCGAACAGGCTGGTGAAAAAAACTAAAAAAACCCCAAAAAATTAGAAGGAAAAGACTTGTAAATAAAGCAAAGTGAGCCAAATGGGGGATGTGATGCCCTGGTGGTGCCAACACGTCCCCGAGCTGGAACAGGACGTGACATCAAGCAAGATGTGCAGGACTTGATACAAAATCTATTATTTAAATTTGAATAAAAGACTGTTTGTTTTACAAGCAACTACTGAACTATAACAAGGAGGAGAGTGAGACAGGTGAAGTTCTTTCTGACAGGAGTTTGATTTCTAAGGCAAATTCTGTGGGGACGGTGCCAGCTGGAGAGGGACTGGGGACAAGGGACAGAGGGACAGGACGCAGGGAATGGCTTCCCACTGCCAGAGGGCAGGGCTGGCTGGGATATTGGGAAGGAATTGGTGGCTGGGAGGGTGGGCAGGCCCTGGCACAGGGTGCCCAGAGAAGCTGTGGCTGCCCCTGGATCCCTGGGAGTGTCCAAGGGGAGGTTGGAGCACCCTGGGCTGGTGGGAGGTGTCCCTGCCCATGGCAGGGGTGGGATGGGATGATGTTCAAGCTCCTTTCCAAGCCAAACTATTCCATGACTTTATGATTATTTATTTTATTCAACCAATGCATAAACCCCCCCTTTTGTGACTACAAAACAAAGAAACTTCTGGCAGGTCATATTTCCAAAAACACCTTCAGCACCCAGACAATAACATCGACATATGAAATACTAAACATATCTTTAAAGTTCAAGAAATGGTTCCAAGGTGGGATTTAGCACAATGGAAATCCAGTGCAATGAAGCAACACTGAATCTGCAATTCCAGGAAAACAAACTGCTGTTTCTCAATAAAGTGGAATCCCAGACTCCCAGCCTGGTCTGGGTTGGAAGGGACATTAAAGCCCAGGCAGTGCCACCCCTGTCATGGGCAGGGACTCCCAGTGCCTTTGGATGTGCCAGCTGATCCCATGGCACGGCACCAGGAATTAATCACTGCAATAAAACACTTGGATGTTTTCACATCTCAAGTATTTTGGAGCAAAACTACTTCTTGGATGCCCTTCTTGGCTCCACATCAAACTGACCAGAGCCTGGCACGGAAAACTCCTCCAACTCACTGACACAAAACTGCAGCAACAACCACTTTGGGCTTTGCAGCAAAACAAAAATTGTGGTTAAAAACACCTTCTCAGCAGTCCCTGAGTGAGGCTCTGCTTGGTTTTCTTTGCTGGGACTGCTGTAGAAATCAAATCTCATTGGGACATGAAATATTAATGTGCTTCCCCTTTGAAACAGATAAAAATTTGCTCTTAATTGCTACATTATTAATATTTTTGGAAAATAATCTGAATTTGGGAGCAATTTATTTTGTTTCTAACGCTGAAAGCACTTCACAGGAAATAGCTGGTTTAGAAAGAAATTGCTTGAGTGTCACTGAATTCACTTGGTTTGTATCTGAAAGGTGCAGGGCAGAGTTGGGGAGTTACAGAAAAATAGAGAGGGGACAGAGGGGGAAAAAGGAAACAAGCCCCAAGTGAGCAAAAATCCCCAAACAAAGCCAAGCAAAAACCCCCAGCCAAAAAAAAACCTGAACCAAAAGCAGCCCCAAAAATACCCCTGAAGCAAAAGCAGTCCCAAAAAACTGCCTGAACCAAAAGCAGCCCCTAAACCCCCCCAGAACCAAAAGCAGCCCCCCCCCCAAAAAAACCCTGAACCAAAACCAGCCCCCAAACCAACCCTTGGACCCAAACCAGCCCCCAAACCAACCCTTGGACCCAAACCAGCCCCCAAAACCAACCCTTGGACCCAAACCAGCCCCCCCAAAACCAACCCTTGAACCCAAACCAGCCCCCAAAACCAACCCTTGAACCAAAACCAGCACCCCCAAAAACCCCAAACCAAAGCCAGCCCCAAACAAACAAAAAAGGGGCTTAAATCAAAGAAAAAGTGAGTTTTGCTGACAATCAAAGAAGCACCAAAACCCTTCTAAGTAAAAGGCAAAGGTAAAGAACTACAGAAGCAGAAGGTGCTGCTGGGCACTTTCCTGGAAAGTGGGGAAAACAGTGGGAAAAGATTTCCTGGGCCCTTTTCCTGGGCAGCTTTGCATGGAAATTGGCCCCACTCCCAGTTTGGGGTTATTTGTGACCCCCAAAGCCTTGCCTGGCACGAATCAAATCCCACTGAATGCAAAGAGTCCTCATTGAGCCCAGGAGGTCCCAGCCCATCCCTGGAAGTATCCAAGGCTGGCCAGGGCTTGGAACAACTGGAATAGTGGGAGGTGTCCCTGTCTATGGCAGGGCTGGAATGGGATGGGCTTTGAGGTCCTTCCAACCCAAATCAGGCTGGGATCACTGGGATGTTCATTCCCTATTTCCACACTCATCCTCTGCTCCCAAATGTCACAAACTGGTGATTTTCCCTGTCACCCTTTGGCCACAAGAACAAGCAGGAGCCTCATTCCCTCATCCCACAGGGAAGGGTTTCCCCAAGGCTCATCCCACATTCCCTATTTTTCCTAATATTCTTCCTAATATTAAGGTGAAATCCCCCCCAATCCCTGAAGTCAGTGCCATCAACACCCTCAACATGAAACAGTCCCAATCAACCAGTTCAGCCCACCTTCCTTCCACCCTTCTCCACTTCTGTCATCAAGAGACTCCTTTTCCTTCCCTCCATGGAAGAAAAAGGAGGACCAAGAAGAAAAATGGAGGATTTTTCTCTGGGAAGCTGCCAGAAAACCTGAGAGGGAAGAGAGACACACAAAGAAATCTCTCTTCTCTCCAAATTCCAGGAGGACTTTGTCACCCTGAGAACCCCCACCCAAAACAGAGCTGGCACCATCCCAGCAGCCAACTGGGAGGGGGTGGAAAAAGAGCCTTTCCATTCTCAGGTCAAGAAACAACAAATGTGGGATCTACACAAACTTCCTGTGCTGGCAGAGACTCAAAATGCAGGTTATTATCCCCAAAACTGCAACAAAGGAGAAGGGATCAGCATTGGAAGTTGGATCATGAGTCAGGATAAAATTTCCAGAAGAGGAGGAGCAAAAGAACAACATTAAATTGGACACAGAGAGGCTTTTTTGCAAATTTGGTGTGTTTCTCTGCAGTTTTAGACAAATGAAACTGAAGTTTAACATCTCATTCAGAGGCAAAACCTCCTTGCAGTGGGCAAAGTCAAACCATTTCCATTCAGAAATGCTAGGATAGAATAATCCATAAAGCAGTTTCCTATTGCAGGGCTATTTTTTGAGAGCAGTCACGATCAGGAGGAATTCTTAAATAATTCAAATCCCATTGATTGAAATATTCCACCTCACCCTCCTCCTGTAACTTAAAGCTACAGTGAGGAATCTTATCCTATTCCATGGAAATGTCACCCAAAAAGGGAAGGAGGACACAAAGTCCTGGCTGGGGAAGGGCAGGACCAGTGCCAGGAGAGCTTCTTCAGCTGGTGCCTCCTCCAGAGATGGGGAGAACATCCAAACAGCACCTTAATAGTGATGGTCTGAGGATGAGCAGCATGAGAAGAAAAGTATCTTGTTGTGGGAAATGAGGAATTTAACCAAGCAGTGTCCACAAAAAAATAACATCAATTTTCCCAATTAAAGCTTAGAGTGTGATGGGATCACT
This sequence comes from Xenops minutus, assembly GCA_035221455.1. Taxonomy (NCBI): domain Eukaryota; kingdom Metazoa; phylum Chordata; class Aves; order Passeriformes; family Furnariidae; genus Xenops; species Xenops minutus. The sequence continues at coordinate 129 of JAWWEE010000372.1, read as the reverse complement.
AATTAATCACAAGACTGGAGCCCCTCTGCTCTGGGACAGGCTGGGAGAGCTGGGGGGGCTCAGCTGGAGAAGAGAAGGGTCCAGGGACACCTGAGAGCCCCTTGCAGTGCCTAAAGGGGCTCCAGGAGA
>JAWWEE010000371.1:0-12221 GCA_035221455.1 Xenops minutus | reverse complement strand
CTCCCTCTCCCCCCATCCTCCTCCTCCCTCTCTGCTGGCAGCAGTGCCTCGGCCGCGCTCCCCGAGCTGCTCCTTCCAAGGTTAATCATTTCCTCCGGCCTTCCATGGCTCTGGCTGTTTGCTGCTCTTCCAGGAGTCACTTTTAGCTGCAGCTCCCAGCCCTGGCTCTGGAGAGGGATGTTCCCTTCCCGGGAATGTCGCCTCTGCTGTGCCGGGGGCTCTCGTGAGTCACGCCTGGTGTCCCGTGGGATTCCCTGCACCTTCTCCAGCTGCTCCCGCTGGCTTTGCCGGGCTTTTCCGTGGCTGGATGTATTGCTGGGTTTGTGCTGACAGCACATCTCGGCTGCTCGGGGTTTGCTGGGGCAGTCCAGGTGACCTGTGCCCTGCTGTCCCTGCCCGCTGCAGGAGGACAACCACAGCTACTACGTGTCCCGGGTCTACGGGCCGGGGGATGCCCAGAGGAGGGGGCTGTGGGTCGACATGGCAGCGGCCAACAGGAGCCACGTGAAGGTCCACGGCATCCTCTCCAACACCCACCGACAGGCCTCGGTGAGCAGGGGGGGCAGGGATGTCCAGCAGCACCCACAGGACCCCCCTCCCATCCCCGTCCCACCTTGCAGGCACCAGCCAGGGCAGAGCTGGTGCTGGTGGGCACAGGGAGGTGCCCCCCAATGTGCCCAGCTGGTGTTTTCCCAAGGGCTGAGCGTGGTTCTCACCTCATCTCCCTCCTGCAGAGGATCATCCTCTCCTTTGACTTCCCCTTCTACGGTCACCTCCTGCGGCAGGTCACGATAGCCACGGGTGGTGAGTCGGGATGGGGTGGGATGGGAGGGATGGGTTGGGATGGGTTTGGATGGGATGGGATGGATGGGATGGGATGGATGGGATGGGTTGGGTTGGGATGGGATGGGATGGGATGGGATGGGATGGGATTCCTGCAGTGGGGGGCTGGACGTGGCTCTGGTGCTGGCTCTGACCTCCCCCCACAGCCCCAGGGAGCTCAGAGAAGGGAACACAGCCCTTGTAACCTTCTCCCTGCACCCCCAGATCTACCCCTGCCCTGCTGCGGGTGCCTCAGGTTCTCCAGCAGTTTGGGGGACGAAGAGGGGTCACACGGGCTTGGAGGAGATCCAGGAGGGGATGCTGGGGGTAGAAATGGGGATGGGCGAGGCAAGGCAGGGCGGTGGGAGGTTGGGAGGAGGGAGGGAGGGTCCTGGGGTGGGGAGGGGGAGCGTGTCCTGCTTCACCCTCTGCTTGCCCAGGTTTTATCTTCGTGGGGGACGTCATCCACCGCATGCTCACGGCCACCCAGTACATCGCACCCCTCATGGCCAACTTCAACCCCAGCTTCTCCCGCAACTCCACCGTGCAGTACCTGGACAACGGTGAGTCCTGCTCTGGGCACCCCCCTCTCCATTGCCCCCGCTCCTTCCTCATCCAGCCACGCAAATCTCGGCTCTCTGGAGGGGCTGCAGCCAGCTGGGGGTGTGGGGAGGGGGCTCAGGGCAGCAGGGGCTGCTCAGGGGGGGTTGGGATGTTTGGCAGGGGGTCTGTGCCGAGCAAAGTGCTGGAGGGTGGGGGATGAGATGCCTTGGAGGGTCCTGGGCAGAACAGGATGGGTCAGGTTGGTGGGAGGAGGAGCAAGGAGAGGGGAGAGGACTGAGCCGCTCTGGTCACCCCCCAGGGACGGTTTTCGTGGTGCAGTGGGACAAGGTGTATCTGCAGGGCAAGGAGGACTTGGGCAGCTTCACCTTCCAGGCTGCCCTGCACAGCACCGGCAGGATCGTCTTTGGGTACAAGGAGGTGAGAGACCCTCCCCACCCTGGCACCTGCAGGGCACACCTGGGGGCATCAGGTGCCTCCTGCTGCAGGGGCGGGCAGGGCAGGAGGGTCCCCACGGGGGTCTCTGTGGGTCTGGGAGGGGGTTGGATGCTCACACCCTGGGGATGGGCATTCCTGGAGGGCTCTGCAGCAGCACCAGGCGCCGGGGCAGGGCTGGGCTCCAACACATCCCCTCTGCACACGCAGATCCCGGTGCCAGTGCTGCAGATCAGTGCCACCCAGCACCCCGTGAAGGCCGGGCTCTCCGACGCCTTCATGGTCCTCAACCCTTCCCCCGATGTGCCTGGTGAGTCGCTGCCCTCGAGGGGCTGCTGGGACAGGGGAGGGAGGGCTGAGACATCCTCACCTTTGGGCATTTCAAGGCAGGAGGATGCACTGCTGGGATGCCCAGGGAGCAGAGGGGGGTGAGGAGGTGTGGAGGGCTTGGCTGTCCCTCGTGTCCCACGTTCCCTGTGCATCCCTCTGGGGGTACATCCCTCTCAGAGTCATCTCCCCGTGGCCAACACCATCTCTCACCCTCCTGCCCTGGGTGGACCTTGGTGCTTCTTGCCCGGTGTGTTCAGAATTTCCAGGAGCAGCCAAGCTGATGAGGAGGAGGGGAGGAATTTAATTCTCTGATTCCCAGCAGGGCTGCAGATGGACAAGGGGCTTGGGGAGGTGCAGGGTGCCCCATTCCCGTGGGGATGGGGGGTTTGGAGGGTCTGCAGCCCCCCTGATGCTGCTCTGGGTGTCCTTCCATCTGTGTCAGCGCTGGGATCTGCAGCTGTGTCAGCAGGACATGGGAATGTCCCACATCCATGTCCACACGCTTATTCCACGTGTGCCATGAGCTGCAGGCCTGGGCTGAGCTCCCCAAAAAGGCTCTTCCAGCCCCTCCAGTCACGAGGAGCCCAACCCCATCCCTCCCTCCCGGCACGGTGGCTTTTCCATGTTATTTCTGGAGCCATCTGGCCCTGGTTTATGAGCCGTTTACAGCAGTTTGGGCAGGAACCTGGGCCAGGCTGGGAGGTTCCTCCCCTCCCGCCCTGCAGCTGCTCCTCCATCCCCACGGGCTTCCCCAGCCCTGCCCCGGGCTGGGAGCAGGGAAGAAATGCAAGAATTGGGCATGGAAAAGCCTGATGGGGTGGAGAAACAGAGGCTGGAGGGAGGAGAGGAGTGGGTGGAGGGGAGGATGCTCATCCCATGGGCTCCAAGGGCAGAGCATGGGCTGTGCTGGGAGGAGAGGTTGGACTGACCATGGAGCTGAGTGTGATGCCAGAGGGGCATCTTGGCTGGGGTCACCAGCTGGGAGAAGCCTCAATCCAGGATAGACCCTGCTGGCCCCCAGGACGAAGGGGAAAGAGAGGGAAAGGGGACAAGGCATGAGGGAGGTGGGGAAGGGGGAGATTTTGGGGGGCGGGTGGCTGTGGGAACCCCCAGGCTGGGTGAGTCAGGGATGAACAATGTGCTTGTTTGGAGGATGCAGGGCTGGGTCCTGTCCACCCCCAGGGCTGGGTCCTGTCCACCCCCAGGGCTGGGTCCTGTCCATGCCCAGGGCTGGGTCTTGTCCATGCCCAGGGCTGGGTCCTGTCCATCCCAGAGCTGGGTCCTGTCCATCACTGGAATCTCTGCTCAGGGAGAGGGGAACAGGAGCTCTGAGCACCTCCTGGCAGGGCATCTGTGCCCTGACATCCCTCCTGCCCCCCAGCACCTCCCCACCCCTGCAGCTCCACACCTGGGGCCACCTTTGCAGCCCCCCCAGCCTTGCCCACCCCTGTGTGGGGTGAATGCCCTCTCGGGGTGGGTTTGGACCCCAGTAACCCCAATGCTGGCGTTGCAGAGTCCCGCCGGCGCACCATCTACGAGTACCACCGCGTGGAGCTGGACACCAGCAGGATCACCAGCCTGTCAGCCGTGGAGTTCACCCCCCTGCCCAGTGAGTGCTGCCCCTTTCCTGCCCATGGTTTGCCCCAGGAACCACCGGTTCACAGCCTGGAGGGGAAGCCAAGGCTGGGATGCCATCCTAGGGGGGATGCCATCCATGCCCAGGGCTGGGGGGAGGGGGTGCTGCCAGCAGGGTACAGCCTGCCCCTGCCCTGGGCTCGCCCAGCTCTCACTGAACCTCCTGTACATCCAGCCCTGGGTGCATCAATCCCTTCAGAGCCGACCCCAGCCTGCAGAAATCCCACTTTTGTGTGCCAGCCCGGCTGCTCCGGAGCCAAGACAGGAGCCTGGGATGCAGCAGAGCTGGTAAAGGAGGGATCTGCAGGATCTGCAGGAAACCCACCCTCCTTCCTCTCAGGGGTGCCCTGCAAGGGCAGTGGTGCCAGCCAGGATGTCCCTGGGAGCCACATGCCACGGTCCCAAGCTGTGCTGCAGCACCTTCCCTCCTGCCCACAGTCCCTGGCTCTCCTTGCTCACCACCCCTCTCAGCCCTTAATTCCTAATTCCCTGGCACTGATGAGCAATTCCCACCCCAAATTCCTTCTTCCTGCTCCACGAGCTGCAGCTGATTTTGCTGGACACCGGTTCACTTCAGGTCTGCACACAAGACATTTTCAACGCCTCCACGCTGAGCTGAAATTTGTGAGGGCTGCTGCTACCCAGGCCCATTTTTAGTGGTTGCATCCAAGGGCACGAGGGAGAGTCATCAGGAGCTGGGAAATACGGGGGGAGAGTAAATCTGCCATGGAGACACGGAGGGGCTGCACCGAGCGCTCTCCCTGGGGTATTTTATGACAATTTTAACAGCAGGCAGGTTATTGCAAGCAGAACATAAATAACCATTCTGCAATAACTCTATTTTTTTTTTCCTGCTGAAGATCTGCTGGTTTGTTTTTTTTCCCCCCTGTTATTCCCAGGGAGCTGAGAGCAGGATCTGCATGGGAGCCACGGAGCTCCAGAAAACCAGGCTCGGCTTTTGCTGCTGGGGGTGCCTTTTCTGCCCTTATTTGGGGCACAAGGGATGGTCTGGCTTAGCCTGTGCCTCTGCTCCAGAGGTCTGCCCTTGCTCCCTGCCTCCACAGGGCTTGGGAAAAGGATGGGAGGGGAGATTAGGAGGGGAGGCCACTGGAGAGCATGGCCAGGTAGCCCATGGTGAGGGCAGAACAGGGAGCCCACGGGTGGAGTGCCAGGGCTCAGGGCAAAGGTGTGTGGGAGCCTATGGAGAGGGAAGTGAGGGGTGCCTGGCTCAGGAGGGGGCTGTGCCAGGTGTGCCAGGTGGGATGGGAACCCTCCTGCCCTTCAGCAGGTCACGATCCTCTGGCCTCCCTCCCTGGCAGTGCCCCAGCACTGGACCTGCTCTTGGCTCTGCCCTGGAGGGGCTGGTTCAAACCACTGATTTCCTCAACTCCCTTTGCAGCCAAGCCCCTCCTGGCCATCCTTTCTAGGCAGGGGGACACCAGATGTGATTGCAGAACCACTCCATGGGGACAGAGCCCCACAGAGGGCTCAGCTGTTGCTGTTGGTCCTTCCTCCCCAGGAACACCCTCTGTGCAATGAGAAAGGGCCAAAAGCCCCACGGGAGTTTGAATTCCCAGCCAGACAGGATGGGAAGAGGTTCGTGGATGGACTGGGAGTCCGTCCTGCAGGTCCATCGTGGAGAGGTTGGGTTGGAAACTCAGTGCTTGGTTCTCTGGTGCTGTCTCTGGCACCAGCTCTCAGCAGCTGTGCCCACCCAGCTGTTGGCATCTGGCTGGAACACCTCTGCCCTCTCTTTTCCAGCTTGTCTCCAGCACCAGAGCTGTGAAATGTGTGTCACCTCGGAGCTGACCTTCAACTGCAGCTGGTGCCACGTCCTGCAGAGGTACCTGCCAGGACTTTCCTCCCCACCAATTCCCTTGCTGATGTTTCCAGAGGTGGGACAGGGAGCACGGGGCTGGGGTTGGTGTCTGGATCGGTGGTGTGGGGGGTTTTTTTTGTTATTTTTTGTTATTTCCCCTCTTTCTGCTGTGGGTTGGGTGAGGGAGGTGCTGCTCCTGGTCTCCCAGGCACGGTTCAGCAGGGACCTGGTGTCTGGTGACAAGCCACTGAAAGGAGACATTTCCTGGGGTTTTTGGTCCTGGAACAAGCTGAGACCTGGAGCAGGACTCACATTTTTGTCAGTGAGCCTAAACACGGGGGAAACTTGTCCTGACTTGGGCTGGGATGAGAGAGGTGCAGGGAAGGGAGCCTGGGACAGGCTCCAGGTAGGTCACAGAGTTGGGAATGCTCATCACCCCCCATGCCATTTGTCCCCTTCTTGGGACCTGCTGGCTTTCTTGGGGTGACTGGAGGACCTGGGTCTGTTCCCTGCTCTCCTCCAGCTCCAGCAGTGCCATCCAGAGCACGGGAGCTTAATGAGATTGTGCTGAACTCTTTATGTGGAGCTGGTGGCAGGGGAGGGGACCCAATAACACAGATCCTGCCAGGAGTGGCTGTGCCGTGGAAATCTGGCTCTCCCAGGAAGGCACAGGCTCCTGCCCCCCTCCCCAGCCCCCTCCTTCCTGCAAGCTGGGAGCAGGGGGCAGCAAAATTCCTGAGCCAGCAGCAAACCCACCCCATAAATCACCCTGGATTCCCTGCCTGTCCTGGGCTGAGGCACAACCCGAGCCAGGGGATTGTCATTTTTTGGGGACAGTCGCTCAGTGGTGGCTTCAGAGCAGAGAATGGGCTGTTGTCACAGCTGGGGAGAGCAGATGTGGTGGCACAACCAAGCCTGGGGTGCAGTGGCCTCTTTGGGGTCTGGGCTGTGCTGGACCCCCAGGGTTATTCTGATTATTCCAAGTTTATGGTGTTCCCAGATCTGACTTTGTCCTATCACAGAATGGTTTGGGTGGGGAGGGACCTTAAAGATCAGGAGGATTCCAAGCCCCTGCCCTGGGCAGGGACACCTTCCCCTATCCCAGGCTGCTCCAACCTGCCCTTGGACACTCCCAAGGACCCAGGGGCAGCCACAGCTTCTCTGGGCACCCTGTGCCAGGCTCTGCCCACCCTCCCAGGGAAAGGTTCCTCCCCAGGATCCCCTCCAGCCCTGCCCTCTGGCAGTGTAAGGCTTTAACCTGCCCCTCTCCCACCCTCCAAGCCCCTGGTTGCTGGGGGTGTTTGAGCGTCCCGACGCTGTCCCTGCAGCTCAGCCTGGGGACTTCAGGTTACAAATGGGAATCACACAGGGGAATAAAACTTGGCAAGTTGGAGCAAACAGACCAACACTGTCTTTGCTGGCTTTCAACCAGCCTGGCCTTGCAAAGCCCACGTGGTGTGTCCCAAGGAGGCTGCTGGGGTGGCTTCCAGCCTGGAGCTTCTCCCAGTTCCAGCTCCATGACTCCATCCCAGACTCCACTCAGCTCTCTCCTGGACAGTGGGATCTGTGTTTTTGCCTCTCCTGAGCCCATAATTGTGACAGGAACTGTTCTTTAAGCAGAGATCTCTGCTGGACCCAAAGGTTTTTGTGGCTTGTCCCCTGTTGCTCATTGGGTAAATTGGTGTTCAGATTTTGCTGGTTCAGATTTTGCTGGTTCAGATTTTGCTGGTTCAGGTTTTGCTGGTTCACCCCTGGTTCAGATTCTGCTCCCCCTCTGCAACTTTCCAAAGGTCAGAGAGCTCTTCCATTCCCTGTCCCTGCAGGGATTTCTCTCGCTGGTGTTTGCCTGATGTCATTTCTAATTTCTTTAGTGTGTTTTTCCTGTGCAGATGTTGCTGGAAAAGCCCCAACAAACCTCGTGGAGCTCCTGGCCTCGCCTGGCACAGAGTCCAGGCAGTGGAAACTCCCACTCAGGCTCTGTGCTTTGCCTGGTTTTTCCTTCTCCTTTTTCCCTTGGCCAAGTGGTGTTGACCCTTCTGCTCTCTGAAGGGCGATATTTGGGTCCTTCCCCCATGTCCTTGGCCATCACCCCTCCAGCCCTGCGTGCCCAGCACCCCCAGCACCCACCAGGGCAGGATGTGGCACTCGTGGGCAGCTCAGGGATCCCAGGGAGTGCCTCCAGCATTCCCTGCCCCACACTCATCCTGCTCTTCCCACAGGTGCTCCAGTGGCTTCGACCGCTACCGGGAGGAGTGGCTGTCCTACGGCTGTGGCCAGGTGAGCCCTGGGGACCCCAGTTCAGCTGCTGTACTGGGAGTGCTGCCAGGCACTGGGAGAGCTGGGGATGTGTCCCAGCCCAGGGAGGGAAAGCTCAGCTCAGCTTGGCCCCTGGGGTTGTGGGTCACACCGAGCATCCCTTCAGATATCCCTTTATCCCCTTTGGATTCACCTGTAGATGTTCATTTATTCCACTTAAATATCCCTTTATTCCCTTTGGACATACCTTTAGATATCCCTTTATTCCCTTTAGATATCCCTTTATTCCCTTTAGATATCCCTTTATTCCCTTTAGATATCCCTTTATTCCCTTCAGATATCCCTTTATTCCCTTCAGATATCCCTTTATTCCCTTTAGCTATCCCTTTATAACCCTTTGTTCTCTTTGGTATCCCCTCAGCTCTCTCTTTATTCCCTTTATCTCCCCCTTTCCCAATACAGCAGGAACGCTTAGAGGATGCCTGGATTGGGATAGTTAAAGGCTGCTCCATCCAATCCAGTCCAGAATTCTCCTTGCTGGTGTTTTTTGGGGTGCTGGGTGTCCCATGAAGGTGCTGAGACCTCCAGAAGTCACCAAAGGGTGCAGTTTGAGCCCCCTGGGCTGTTTCCCCTCCTCCTCCTCCCTGAGCATGACTCTTACTCACTCCCAGGCAGGAAGGAATTAGCCCTGTTTTTGTCCTTGGGAGCACAATTATCTCCTCGTTGGATGAACTCCTTCCTTTGTCTCACAAGGATCGGCTCAAACGAAACATCTGGTTCTGCTTTGGGCTTTTTTTTTGCTGTTGTTGTTGTTGGGTTTATTTATTTCTTTTCCTGCTGAAAACTCAGCTTTGTTCCCTGTTAAGCAGAGGGGTGAGGGAGGGAATTGGATGTCACGGGACCCCTGGGATGTCACCAGACCCCTGGGATGTCACCAGACCCATGGGATGTCACCAGACCTATATGATGTCACCGGACCCATGGGATGTCACCGGACCTATGGGAGGTCACCAGACCCATGGGATGTCACCAGACCCATGGGATGTCACCAGACCCATGGGAGGTCACTAGACCTATGTGATGTCACTGGACCCATGGGATGTCACCAGACCCATGTGATGTCACCCAGTGACACACAAAGGTCAGGCTGTAGGACCTTGCCAGGTCGTTGTCCTTTATCCTGCTGAAGTGCTTCCTGAACTTCTCCTCTTCTCCAACCTCTGGGTCACTTTTCCTGTCCCCCCTGGACCTTGTCCCCTGTCTGCCCTGCACTGTTTGAACCCCAGGGGCTCAGTGGCCCTAAGCCTTGGGAGCACAGCATTCCTGGCATTCCTGCTGGAGGAAAACTGGGGCAAACAGCTGTTCTCTGTTTTCCTTCCAGTCAGATGAGAAGACCTGTGAGGATTTAGCAGAAGGCAACCAATACTCAGCCCCCCCTGAGAGCTCCTTGTCACCTCTGGGGGAGGATGTCACCACCCCCACGTCCTCGCTCTTCCTCGACAGCCTCACCACCGAAGGTAAGGGCAGCATCTTATCCCTGGGAGGCTCTTGCACTCCATAAAGCCAAAGGAAGACCAGAACAAACTGGGGTTTGAAGCAGAGCCATGGAATGGTTTGGGTGGGAAGGGACCTCAAAGCCCATCCAGTCCCACCCTTCCACCAGCCCAGGTTGCTCCAAGCCCCATCCAACCTGGCCTTGGACAAGGGTGAGTACAGGAGGAGGTGGAAAAAGGGAGGAAAAGGTGAGCCCTGGAGGGATGTGGCACAGGGAGGGCTCAAACCCTCCAGTGGGAAGAGTTTTACAGTTTTCCCAGCTTTTTTACCCATTTGTGAAGGTCGACAACAACTAACCCACGGTGGGCAGAATCCAGAAGGGGTTAATCCTTTATTGTGGGGCTCCAAAGGGAGTGCCAGCCCTGCCAGCCTGGAATGAATCCAGCACAGGCTGGTGATCCCCCTCTCCTTGGGAATGGGGCTCCTTCCAGCCTCGGGAAGCTCCACATAAAGCCCCGAGTTTCCCTGGAGCCCCCCCTGTTCTAATCCCATTAACACGGGGCTGGCTCCTCGGATCCTCCGGGCAGGTAGCACTTCCATCTCCCTGCTTAATAATCCCCAACGCCAAGTGCTAATTAGAAGAGCCAGAGAGGAACGTCAGTAATTGTCCTTCAGCCCCGGGAAGGAGCTGGGTGGGGGAATGGAGCTGCCAGGGCTGATTTTGGAAGGAGCAGTTGAAGGAAGGGGGTGGAAAAGCCCCACGGGGATCATTTTCCGACTCCTCGCTGGTTCTTGGAAAAGAAGAACAAGAGGATTTGATTTGGGACACAGCTGAGTGTGGAGGTCATTTGAGATCCTGGAGGGAAACAAAGGGCTGCTCCAGGAGGAGAGCTGGGCTTGGGGAGAGCAGAGGGGTCTGTGTCCTCCCCAGCCAGCCCAGATCCCTGGATTTGTGTCCTCCCATCCAGTTCCTGCATCCCCATCCTCCCCAGCCAGCCCAGTTCCCTGGATTTGTGTCCTCCCATCCAGTTCCTCCATCCCCAGCCAGCCCAGATCCCTGGATTTGTGTCCTCCCATCCAGTTCCTGCATCCCCCTCCTCCCCAGCCAGCCCAGTTCCCTGGATTTGCTCCTGGAGCTGCTGCTGGCTGTGCCTGACTCCCCAGCCCTGTGTCAGCCCTGCATCCAGCACATGTGGAAACCAAGCAGTGGGAATTCTGGATGAGGATTTCACCCTGGTGAGGGTGGGGATGTGGAGACCACCAAGAGACAAAGTATATCCAGTATGTCCAGTATATCCTGGTTCCTCCAGAACAACATGAAGAATAGAAGTGGATTTGGGCCCCCCCCCAAAAAAAAAACACCCCCAGTGCAACATCCCGTGGATTTATTTGGGATGTGTTAGCTCCAAATGCTGCAGCCTGACCAGGGACACCCCCCTGGGCTGGGGCCTCACCCAACATCCCCAGAGCTGTTCCCCTGGCACTCTGAGTGTGTTCAATGATCCCTTTGCCCAGGTCTTTGTGCTCCAGGTGCCCCCTGGGTGAAGGGATGTGACCCACAGCTTCCACTGCTGTGCCCTGGGCTCCTCCCTGTGCCAGGAGCAGAGCCCTAAAGCTGCCCAGAGATCCCCCCACAGAGGCTGGGGGTGTGTGGGGGACGTGCAGAGTGTCAGAGAGAGCTGCTCCTTTTATTTCCTGCCTTGTTTTCTCCTTGCAGACGACACGAAGCTCAGCCAGTTTGCAGGAGCAGAGGGTAAGCCCTTCCTGTCCCCTCTGCCTCTCCAAGGGAACACAGGTTTCCCTGGATTCCATGGGATACCCTGGGAGCTGTGGTTGCCCAGCAGGGTGGCATCAAGATAAAATTCCTGTTGTCCTCACCCTGATTAATGCAATTCCAGATAGGGAAAAGTGAGAGTCTGCAATGATCTGTTTACCCTGATGCTGTTTGTCCACTTTTCCCACTCTGTCCTGCTGTGCAAACCCAGACAGGGAGTTTCCTCCTGCCTGTAATTCCCTTTATTTGCAATATTTTCACAGACACAAAGCCCTTTTTTTGCTTTGAGTTTCCCCAGCTGGGCCACAGAGCAGCATAAAATGCCATAAAAAGTGTCCTCTCTGTTCCCTGAATCCTTGGGCAGCCCCAAAATCCTTGGGCAGCCCCAGCATCCTTGGGCAGCCCCAGCCTGTCCATCAGGGACTGATCTGCTCTTCCCAATTCCAGAGGATGGGAATCCTGCTGTCTGGCCCTGTGCAAGGCAGGATTGTCCCTGTTCCCTGGGAACAGCCCAGGGAAGCCCAGCTGGCCAAACTGAGCCACAGAGCCTTTGGAAATCCACTCTATTCCCACTGTGCTCCCCAAATCCCTGTGAGCAGAGGCCACATCCCCCCCTGTAGCTGTGGGTGCACTCACTGAGCTCCCAGCACTGCTCCAGGGGCAGCTGGATGGTGTTTTCCAGGCATGGGGAGCAGCCTTCCTTCCCAGCCAGCCCCCATCCCCACGGGCACCATCGTGGGCATCGTGCTGGCCGTGCTGCTCGTCGCTGGCATCATCCTGGCTGGCATCTACATCAGCAGCCACCCCACCTCCAGTGCTGCCCTCTTCTTCCTCGAGGTGAGTGCTGAGCCCCAGCCCTGCCAGCCTTCCCTTCCCTGGCCATCTCCACCATCCCAGCCTTCCCTTCCCTTCCCTGGCCATCCCCACCATCCCAGCCTTCCCTTCCCATCTCCACCATCCCAGCCTTCCCTTCCCTGCCCATCCCCACCATCCACACTGGATGGTGTTTAAGCTCCCTCTCTCCTTCCCCCCCCCGTTTTATTTGGCTCCCTTTCCCACATTGCCTGGCTCTGCCCCATGGAATGCCAGGCTCTT
>JAWWEE010000370.1:0-12240 GCA_035221455.1 Xenops minutus | reverse complement strand
TGGGCTGGGGGACAAGGTGGGCATCGGGCACAGGGTGGGCTCTGGGGGCTGGCAGGGCTTTGCCAGCCTCGGGGATTCCAGGATTCTGTGATCTTACAGGTCTTTTCCAACCCCAGTGATTCCATGATTCTCCACCCTCCCAGTGGTCCAGCAGCTCTTGCAAATGTATCTTTTTTATTCCTGGCAGTTCCTGGATGTATTCTAGCCGTTCAGCCCAGTCTGTTTTCCATGTTTTTCCCCCTCAGCTCTTCCAGGGAGGGTTTTGTGAGGGCTCAGCATTCCCCCAGCAGAGTGACCCTCCTGTGCCAGGGCTGGGCAGGGCAGCAGTGCCCTCCCCTTTGTGGAAGGAGGGATCCTTCCCTCTCCCCTTGGCATTAATTCCTCTGCTTCCCACCCTTCCCCGTTGTTCCCTCCAGCTATCCCACTGTTCTCTCCTCCGGGTGGGGGCTTTGCACAAACCCCATGTGAACGAGTTCCATGATTAGTCAGCAGCGAAACGTGTGATGGAACAGCCCTTGTGCTTCCTGCAGCCTTTGCTGCCTCTTTCCACGGGTTATACACAACTTCTCATTAACTTGGGCAAGGCTAATTACCTTCCTCTCCTCGTTCTTGCATCCCCCCTCCAGTGTCACTGCCTGTTGTTCTTGTGCCATTAGTCTGGATGACATCATTAACCCTCTGGTGTTTTAGGGCAAAAAGATGCCTTTTGGAAAATGGAGAGAGAAGCAGCTTTTATTTGAGTTTATTTTTAAAGGAGATTTCTTTCTGGTTTGCTCAACGGGAGTTACAAAGAAATTGGAAATTATCAGAAAGGCAAGTTTCCAAGTTTAAATGAAGTTGAAATATTATTCCTGTGGATTCTGGATGTTTAATAAGTTTTAAAAACAAAGTAAGGTTTTTAAAATAGCATTTTAAATTGACAAATCAGCTGTCTTGGATCTTGAACTTCTGTCAGTCCATTTTCCTCTGGAATGCTGTGCAGGGGTTTACTGGCTGCATCAGTAGGAATTGCACAGCTAAATCCTTTGGGATCAAATCCCCACCCCCTGTGGATCTGTTGGGGAGGCACAACTGGATGAAATAACTCTTGGCCACATTTCAGTTTATCCTTGGAAAGTCACTGCTGCTTCTTTGTGTCCCTTTGCTGCCCCTGCCCACACACCTGAGCATTGCTGGGAATGGCCAGTGCTGTTACCCCTGTGCTTCCAGAGCTTTTGGGATTCATTTCCTGCACCTTGGAGCTCTTGGTTCCCACCTGCCCTTTAGCCCCCAGTCAGGGGGAGGCTGGAGTGCAAGGAGAGGCTGATGTGGATGTGAACATGCCCAGCATGGACCCAGTCATTCTTGCTTTCCCCTTGGCTCTTTGAACTCGACAGGAACTCCTTGGATAAGTTTATGGGAAATTTGAGAGCCTGCTCAGCATTTCATGGAATCAGAGTGTTGTTCAGGTTGGAAAAGACCTCCGAGGTCACCAAGTCCAGCCCTCAGCCGTCACCACTAACCCGTGTCCCCAAGTGCCACAGCCACGTGGTTTGGGACACTCCCAGGGACAGGGACTTCCCCCTGGGCAGCCTCTTCCAACATCTCCCACCTGCTCTGGGAAGAAATTGTCCCCAATTTCCAATCTAAATGTCTCCTGGTGCAATCTGAGGCCCTTTCCTCTCATCCTGCATTTGCCTCCTGCCCATTTCACACCTTACCCCGACTTTCCCATATGGAAAGTCCATCCTGCTGGTGGTGGGACTGACCCAGCCTGGTCCATCGGTGGTGGCACCTCCCCAGAAAGGGCCTGGACTTGGAAAAGACCTTCTCTTCACCCCCGTTAGCCTCTTGTTTTCCCTCAGTCTGATTCTGTGTGTCCCCCTTTAACAATTCCCACACCTTGGAGCACACTACGAATCCCTGAGCAAACCACACTGACAAATCCACTCTTGGGGATGTTTCCCTAAAGGATGCCCTTGGTATTTAAAGCAATTTTGGCATTATCCCTCCTGAGGAACATCCCTTCCTGCTCTGCTGCCCCTCTGCAGCTGCTCCTCCCAACCTGCCTTGGGGTCTGAGCTCTTTGACATCAGAGTTTCCTGCTCTGTGTGCAAAAAGAATGTTCCAGTGATTATTAATCTTTGTTTAGGAAAAAAAAATAATCCCTTTTCCAGTTTTAATTTCCCTGGGTTTTCCTTCCAAGTGCTCCTTCTTACCCTGCCTTTCTTCCTGAGATGAAAGTAGTTTCTCTCCTCCTCAGGAAAGTGCTTTACATGTTTGTAACATTCCCTCTCGTTTGGTTTCCTTTTGATGAACAAACCCAGCGAGTCCTTTGAGTATCTTGAAAGAAGAGATTTTCTTTTCTGCCTCTCCCCCAGTTTGTGTCCCCTGAAAACAAACCCACCCAAGCAGCACACCCCTCCTTCCCTCGCCATCTCTGAGCAGCAGCTTCTGCCCTGCAGCATTCTGAGGTCAAACGTGCCCATTTGTCCTGCTCTCCTGCCACATCCAGGTGGTTTGGGGGCACGTTGTTCTTCTGGGAGCTGCTGTGCTTGCTCACCACGGCACAGAAGGTCGTGTAGCACCACAGTTAGGTGGAAACAGGGAGGATTCACTTTTATTTTGTGTCCTGTAGTTCAGACCTTCTTCCCAGAACATTCGCTGGTTGCTCTCCAGGGTCATTCTTTTAATACCAGTTGCAGCAGGAGTGGGAAAACTCTGTACTGGGAGCATTGCAGGGCCAGAAACCAGGGAATGGTTTGGCTTGGAGGGGACCTCAAAGCCCACCTGGTTCCAAACCCAGGACTTTGAGGTCCCTTCTAACCCAAATGCAAGCAGCAAGCACGAAAGGATTGCTAAAGATGGGCCATTCATTACAGGCTCTTTGGAAATGGCTCATTAAGGAAGACAATTTAGGTATCAGGTCACTGTGGGAAGGTGATGTTTTCCAACAGCTCCTTATCCCAGCAGTTCAGATCGGAGACACCTCATTTTTCAATTAAAATGGGAATTTAAGTGAGGTGAGGGTCTCTGGCTGGTCAGTGCCCAGGGGTTACAGCAGGACTTGGGAGCTGCTGGGTTGGGGCACTGGGAGCAGTTCTGTGCAAGGCACCCACCAAGCCTGGAGCCCTCCTTGGGGGCTGGAGTGCAGCTTCTCGGGGCTTTTATTGTGCTTGGCACGAGAAATCCGGGGTCAGGCTGAGGAGCTTTCCCAGCAGAGGGGACACTGGTGGCTGCCCCTGGGACTGGTCCCAGTTCAGCCCCTCGGGGACCTTCCTGGCCCGTGTGTGACCCAAGGGATGGCCCTGGGGCACAAATGGGCTTCAGCCTGGACTTCTCCCTCCTGCCCTGCAGTTCCTGCTGTGTCTGAGCTGCTCCAGGAGGAATTCCCTTTGGGGTGCAGAGCTCAGCCATTCCCAATCCCGGGATTCTGAGAAGTCTGGAATTACAGAGCAAAGGGCTGCCAATCTGTGACCTTGGCAGGACCTGTGCTGGAAAGAGGGGATTGCTGGAATTGCCATCCCTGGAAGTGTTCAGGGACAGGTGGATGGGGCAGTTGATTTATGTTCTTGCCAGGTCTGTATATCTATTACATATATTGATATATCAATATCATTTATACGCTGAGATTATTTCATATGTCTTGGAACACAGACATTGATACATTCATAGGGAGATTCCAGACCCCTCTGGACACAACCCTGTGCTCTGGGAAGGCCCTGCTGGAGCAGGGAGTGGGACCAGTGACCCCTGTGGTCCTTTCCAGCCTGAGCCCTCCTGGGATCCAGGGAAAGCATTGATAAGTTGGTGGGGATCAATAACCAGCTGTAAACCAGCAGCCAAGCAGGTGGAGCTGCTGCTGCTTCAGTGTAACCAAAGGGTGTCCCGGGAATGTTTTGGGAGCCTGGAGGGGAATTTCAGAGCTCAGAGTGCTGAGGCTGGGACAGACCATCTCAAAGAGCATTGAGGCATGTCTGTCCCATACCATCTCAGGGAGATACCCCACACACCCACCTGTTCCTCCCATCCCTCTCTGTGCTATTGCTCTCAGGGGCAGCATTATCCTGGCTTTTTCACCTCCCTGTCTTTGCATCCTCACGCTCCTCCTGCCTTGCAGTTATGTTTGTGGAATCATCTCACTTGGTGCTCCCCTTGTGCTGGTGCCAGTGGTTACTGAGCTGTGCATCCACGTACCTTGTATTGTATTCCCTGGGATGCCTCTGATCTCGAGATTAGGGCAGGATTATTTTGGAGGAAAAGTCATGCTTTGGAATGACATGGACAAGAGGAAACAGCCTCAGGTTGCAGCAAGGAAAGTTGAGGTTGGATAGTAGGGAAAATTCACCTTTGCCAGGTTAAATGAACCCTTGTTAAATTAACAAGTCCCCAACCCTGGAAGCCTCCAAAACCCATGTGGACACTGTTCAGTGGGGAGTGTGGTTGGATTGATGATCCCAGAGGTGTTTTCCAAGCCCGATGGTTCTGTGATTTCATTGATACCATTTTCACTGCTCCCCATGGAGAGCTTAAAAAATGGAGCACTTTTGCAGTTCTGTGTGCAGCTTGTCCAGAGGAACCTTCCAGGCAGTGAAAACCCCTGGCTGAGCCACAATTCCAGGAAGGAATAGGATGGGGAGCCCCAGGTGGAGTCTGGGGGGGTGAGCAGTGCCCTGAACTGCCAGCAGGTCCAGGAGCTGCAGAGCACAGAGGGATAACAAAAAAGAAGTTAAGAAAATAGTGTACATTTTGCTTTCCTACCTTGCAGTAACTTTGTTTTACTGACAGAATAAATAACTCAGAGCCTTTGCTTTAGGGGAGGGAGCCACAGGAGATGTTCAGTCAACATTGACTTCTTGAGTTACACAGAGAATTTGGTGGCCCTGAGGCCCTTGGAACAAATAGATGGGAAGGAGCACGAGGGGCTGGAGGGAGTTTTAGAAACCTTCTTGTTGCTCTTAATGTCTGTGTATGGAGCCCAGAGGGACGAGAGGGACCTTCCACAAGGTGTGTGTGTGTGCTGAGAGTCTGGGTGTTAAAGAGCTCAGGGTGCTGTCCAGTCCTTCAGGTTGTTATGGGTGGCTTTGGACAGTCAGAACCTCTGTTAAATCCTTCCATGGGTCTTTTTATGGCTGGGTATTTCAGGACACTGAGTGAGGATGAATGACGGGGCTTGGAGCAGCCTGTGCTGGTGTGAAGTGTCCCTGTCCATGGCAGGGGGTGGGACTGGCTGGGCTTTGTTATCCCTTCCCACACAAACTATTCTGGAACTCTGGCAGTTTTTATAGCTTTTAGGCTTCTCAAGCTGTGCAGTGCAGCAGTCTCTGCACAGGAGCTGTATAAAATAGGCATGTCTAAATCAGAGCAGGTGACCAAAAGCAATTGATTGAGGGAATTTCTGATTCATTAGTTGATACCTTCTGGGTCCAGGGAGACCTCACAGCTCCTTGCAGTGCCTAAAGGGGCTCCAGGAGAGCTGGAGAGGAACTGGGGACAAGGCATGGAGGGACAGGACACAGGGAATGGCTTCCACTGCCAGAGGGCAGGGCTAGATGGGATATTGGGGAGGAATTCTTGGCTGGGAGGGTGAGCAGATGCTGGAATGGATTTCAGAGAGAAGCTGTGGCTGCCCCATCCCTGGGAATGTCCAAGGCCAGGTTGGACAGGGCTTGGAGCAACCTGGGCTGGGGGAAGGTGTCCCTTCCTATGACCTTTGAGGTCCCTCCCAACCCAAACCATTCCAAGATTCCATGTTTCTGTGAGCAAACTGGCCACGTGCAGCGCCCTTGGCCATGTCTGCGATCCTTATAAATCACTGATTCCCTATAAATCAAACAACTGATTCCTTATAAATCCAAATCCAACAGCCATGAATCACAAAAGAGCAGCTGGGTGCAATATTAATGAACAGCAAATCCACCCATCTGTCTTTCCCCCCACGTTCATCTCTGCTCGGGCACCTCAGCCCCGATGGCAAAGCCATCCCTTCTTGCTGCTCCTTCCACCACCCCTGGCTGTTCCAGCAGTGCCTTTGGGGGGGTTGTTGCTGCTGCAGCCATCTGATTAATTAACCAGAGAAAACAAAAGACAGTGTCTTCATTCAGAGGCACAACAGCTTTGGCAACAGAGTCCTATTATTTGCCTGTTCTTTTAATTTAGTTCTTACAGCAACTCCTCATTTTCATATTCATGTGGCAGGAGAAACCTTCCCGTGCTAGCACGCCACTGGGACCCCCGGAATTAATGGAGCTGATGTGAAAGTTTAAGGTTCAGTAGGTTGGGAATTTCGGCAGGTTTTTAATCAAGCATGTTATAGCAAGGCATTAAAAGCTAACCACAATTTGTCCAAGCCCGCATTGCCCGCTCAGCTGGAAGGTGGCTGGGGGGCTCTGAGCAACCCTTGGCACCTCTGGGACCTGTCAGATGGAGCAGGACAGTGGCAGAGAACACAAAGTGATCTTCTCGGATTCCTTTGGGAATAGAAGGAGCTGGGAAGGGGTCGATTTTCCTCATAATAGCGGCAATTAGGAGGGGGGGTGACGGTGATCTCCCCTCCCTGCTATTAGGGTGCCACTCAGTGAGAAGCACAGAGGGGGTGCCACACGGTGTTCAAGATTGTACCCTGGCCTATGCAGGGCCCTGGCAGCTGGGAGAGGTGCTGTGCATCCCCAAAAACCCGAGGGGTTGGCAATCCAAGCAGGGCAGGGACTGCCGGCCCTATTTACACACTGGGATTGGAGCACAGAGCAACCCCAACACGGTGGGATGCCCTCAGCAAGGTCAGGATGTTACTAGGCTCAAGGGTTTGGAGCATTTTCCAGCGATAAATGCCTGAAATTCCAAAGAAAACTGTTTTAGGAACAGCTCTTCTGGACCCAGTGGTGACTGGAGGAAGTTTGGGGCAGGATATAAATAAACCCACAGATCCTAAAACCTCAGGCTGTGCTGGGACAGCCAGACACAATCTGAGGGCTGCAACTCTTAGGAATTCTGTCTGCCTGTAAAATCCCCAGGCATGTGTGAAACCTTTAGTAAAGTCCTGATGAAAATGCTTCCATACAGCCCCCAATTCCAATTATCTCTCCCCTATGTTCCCTGCATTGGATTACATAAGCTTCCTTTATGCTTACAAGGCTTTTTCCTACTTCTTTTCATGCCCTTTTTCTTTTCTCTTTAAATAAAAATATGCCTGGCTAGCAGGATTTCCCAAACCTCAGCAGTTCCAATTGCATTCCAAGTAATAATCTTAAGGACACAACGTGACTGAGAGCTCAGCTGGGCAGTACAAGAACAAAAGGCGTGTTAAAAAGTGAGTGTCAATCAGTTCAGGAGTCATTAATTAACCTCCCCATTCCCATCCATCCTCCAAGAGAGGCTCCATCCCTAAGACTCTTCCCTATGTCCATGTTGGGATCTAAAATCCACGGAAAGAGGTTACCCTGGCTGTCAAAAGGGGGCCAGGAGGAGAAATGGTGAACTTTAATCCGTGTCCTCTGGATTTTACAGGTGACAGAAGGGCAAAGGTGGCTGAGAGGGCAGGGTGTGACAGCCCTGGCAGTGTCCAAGGGCAGGTGGGACAGGGCTTGGAGCAACCTGGGCTGGTGGAAGGTTGGATCAGTCCCTTTGGCCACTGGAATTTTGGGGACAATTAACCAGGCAGGACAGAAAACTCCTCCTTGAGCTTCACTTCCAGCTTTACTACTGAACATCAGGTTCTGGGTTTATAAACCAGGTGACCACAGTGGGTGGGCAGTGCTTGACATCAGCAGTTGGGTTTATGCCAGCAGGAGAAATGGGGCATCTCCATCCCCCACTACAGCATTTCATCTTTACACAGAAGAGGAAAAAAGATATTAAAAAGAAACATTTTTGCAAGTTTTTCTTGAAAGAAGTCTTTTTTTTTTTTTTTTCCACATGACTCCACCTGCTTCTAAATCTACATATTCCCAAAAACCTCTCAGTGGCCCTGATAAAAAACCTCTTATTAGACCTAAAACCTGATAACCTCATGGGTGTAATCATATGTCTTTTTAATTGTGTTTCTTTTTAATTGTATTTCTTTCTTGTCCAGCTCTGAACCAAACATATTAGTCCTTGTTTCTGTCAGAAGTAGATGAGAATCACCCGGGATTTATTTTGGGAGGTGACATTGATGGAGCATCTGATTTTATCAGTCCTCTGAAGACCACAGGCATTTTATATAACTCTTGAATGCTCTGAGAAGTTACAAAATGGGTTAAATCCCTATTTTTGAAGCAGAAAGCCAGTCCCTGGCTGGGAGCACATGGCTCTCACTCCTCCTGAGTGCAAGGGAAAGCCAGGAAGATGCTTCACATGACTCTGGATTACTTTGGGTTTCCAAGGAACCAGGAAGGAGATGTTGGAAATCAGGCAAAGAGTGGCAGCTTCAGAGAGAATGTAAATTTAAAAGTCGTGCTTGCTCAGTCACGGTGATTATTGACACCCTTAGGAGTGTGAAAACACAACTTTACACGTTTTGGGGGCTTAGAACTCCTGCAAATGGGATCGTGTCCAATTACATGAGAACAGGGCACCCTTTGCCCCAAAAAGTTCACAGCCTGAGTCATTTTCACAGCCTCTTGTTTATTTTCCCCTCATTTAGATGGCCATCAAACCTCAGCTTTGTTGCCAGTGCCATCCCAAATGTCACCAAAGATTCCTTCCTGGGTGGGAAATTCCACAGCACCCTCCTGTCCCCAGAGCACACGCAGCACCTCTCTCAAATACAAATTAGAAGTGATTTACAGTGGAATTTCACCATTTTTGACACTGTGTTGAGCATCTGTTCTTTGATGTGCACTTCAGCAGTGAGGAAATTTAGCTTTAACAGCCTCTGTAGCATTTGCAATGACTTTTGATTATGAAATAAGGGAAAAAGCTGTGAACTCTGACAATCTTCCTTTGATGGGTTTCATTGCTGCTGTTTCTCTGGAAGGAAAAGATCTGATTCATGACGGGGCACAGATCAGACAGTAGGAATTATGTCATTTGTCCTGACATAATGATTGTTCCACCTCTAATTGCACACTATCAACCTCACTAATAATAAACCACTTTCTTTTCCTCTAAGACCCAGCACATGGAACTTTTCACACTCAGCCCAGAAAGGGAGATGAAAACACCCAATGTCAGGCTTATGAATGTGAAGGTTATTTTTCTGCTCTCCCTTGGAACAAGACCAAAATCAGAATTAGAAAGAATAAAGCCCTAAAGGAACACCATTAAAAAAAAATCTGACCTGGAGGAGCTGCTTATTTGGAGGAGCTGTTTGCTCCTTGCTTGACCCGGGGCTTGGAGCGTGGTGGTTGTGTCATGGATGTCACAGGGCACAGCAAGGGGGACACTGAGGGTGTCCCAGGAGCAAAGGCCAGCCCAGAGGAGCATCCAGTGAGCTCATCTGTTTGGCTGCTCAGCCTGGCACCAATGGGCCTTCCTGCAGTGGCATTTCAGTGTCCATTACCCATTATCTTCCTCCCAGAGCAAGAGCTGCTCCCAGCAGAGCACTCAGGAGGGTGCTGGCTCTGGAAGATGGGCTGTGCTGTGTCTGACTTGTCCCCACAGCCAGGCCAAGGTCCCCAAAGACCTTGCCCTGAGACAGGGGGATGTCACAGCAAAGCCACATCCCTGCATCGACTTGTTTCCAGCCCAAACAGCAGGATAAATGTGGAAAGCCAGGGAATCCTCATCTCCTGACCTGACCACAAACCAAATTTAAGCCCCTTTATGAGATGCCTGCAATCATATCCTGCTCAAGAGCAGCACAGACATGAGCACACAGCACAGCAGTGGGCAGGGGGTGAACCCAGGGCAGCTTGTAAATAAAACAGCAAAATCCAAGAAGTAAAAGAAGGAGCATAAACGGCCCTAAAGAGTCTGCAAAAGCATTTTCTTTAGGAGCATGATAAAGAACAGAAAGAACATCAGAGCAGAAAAAAAGGGTCTCGAAACCATCAGCAAAGCTTGGGAAAACCCACCTTTTGAAATCATTGGCAAACCCTTTCCCAGAACTGCGTGGCAGCAACATCTGCCTCTTGGCAGTCCCAGTTCCTCCGTTTGCAGCACCCAAAGGCACCCAGGAGAACCACCTTTCTGGGGGTGTGAGAACTTGGAGAGCTCCTGGCTCTCAAAGCCAAACCCCTTCCCTGCAAAGGCTGCTGAGAGCTTGGAAACTGCCACCCACACTGAGGATGGAGCTGGACTGGGTGTCCCTGTCACCTCCAGGCAGGATTGCCCCTCCTGTGCACTGCACATTGCACCCAATTTTCCAGGTCTAGTTTTGAGCCTGAAACTCTCCTGATTTTGAGGTGGGAAGAAACATTCTGCTCTTTTCTCTCCACATTTCGCTCCCTTTAGAATCCTTTAGTTGACTTCCCCACTTAAACCAATATAGACTGAGCATTATTTTCCTGCAGGGCTTATGAAATGCTTTATAAAATATGAATTGTCATGTGCAATGGCATATGTCTTATGCAATTCAAATGCTTTTCACCCTCCTGGCCATAATTACTTGGATGAAAGATAAAAAATAAAAGAAAAGGTTCCTTGAAAGCACCAACCAGTTTTGCATCCCAGTCCTTCCCTGCAAATGAAGCACTTTTATTGCTGTTTCACTTCTGATCGATGCAGAGCAGATCAGGTATCAATCAGCTGAAGGTTTGCTCCTCCAGGGCACGATTCCAGAGTGGCACGAAGGAATTGGGGCTGCCTGTTGAATTGCTGCTGTAGGAACTGGCACGTTGTACCCTCACCAACCTTCTCCAGCCTCATCTCCCCGTCACTTCTGAGTGGCACTGAGTGCTGAAATGAGCTGGGCTCGTCCCGCTTCATCCCTCCTGATTATTTCAGATCCCCAAGGGCTTACAAGCACGAAATCTGACAGGCAAAACCTGCAGTCATTTACTGAAGACTGGGCAGGATTTTAAGGGAAGAAACAACCCAGTGGGTTCCCATTAATGCTGCCAGTTGGGAGCTGAAGAACAGGGAGCCCCAGGCCCTTCCAGGGAGAGGCACAGCAAGGATGGATGTCCTTTCATGTGAAATCACAGGCAGGCTGGGATTTAATCAAGGGGTGGCAGCTCCGAGTGCTGGTTTGGCGGTCAAAGGACCAGTTTGACACCAAAATAGCAAAAGCCCTGCCAAAAGGCATTTGTTGCTCGTTATTTTTTTGAGAAGCTGGGCCATTTCACTGCTCTGAGTCACCAGGGGTGGAAGGACCAAGGTGAGGGAGGGCACAGTGTGTGAAGCTGCTTTCAAAGGCTGCCTGGGTGACACACACACTGAGGGTGACAAAACCTGCATTAATGTGGCTTGGACCCTCTTTTGGTCCCTTGTGCCACTTCAGTCTTTGCCTTGTGCTGGTCAGAGATGTTCCCTTCTACCCCCATGTGCTCCACGTGCCATGGTGAACCTCCCTGGGATGGCTCTGGATGCCAGAGGTGTGTGGTGTGCTCTCCTCAGAGCTTTGGGGAGTTGTGCAGAGTGTCAGAAGAGCAGAGTGGAGACACCAAATGGGCAGCTCTCACCGCTGCGTTGCCAAGAGGAAAGGTGTATTTCATCATCCAAAATTATTCTCTTTTCATATTCCCACCCACATTTGTTTGTTTAATTCCTCCTATGCCTATTTAGTTGATTATTCTGATGGGATTTTGGTCCTACCTATGAAGCAACAATCACATCCAGAAACCTTGAAAGCTGCTCTTTGACAGAACTGTCACCCGTTGTCACCAGGAGTTAAATGCACTGAGAGTGAGATCTGAACCTGCAAATGGCTCAACCCTTTCTGCTGTCACCCCCAGCCCCCCGAGCCAGCCAGGAGGGGTGTGAGGGTACCCACAAGGTGATCCCGTGGAAGCAGCTGGATGCGCACATGGAACCAGAGCAGATGGCTGGAGTGGCACAGAGGAGGGGATAAATATTTATGAAAAGCCCTTCATTTGTTATGAAACTTGTCTTGTCTCCATCTCCCCTTCAGCACCACTGCCTCTGATAAACCCTTCCAGGGTGCTCCAGACAGTCTTTTCACTGGCTTGGTGTCAGCAGGAAATGTGAGCTCTCCAAATACCCAGTTCTGTTGCTGCCTGAAAATGTCACCCCAAAGACCTGGGGAAGTTTATTGAACAAGCTGTGCTTAATATCGGTGACTTCCCCCTCTCCCCTTTCCCCTTTCCCCTTTCCCTTTCCCTTTCCCTTTCCCTTTCCCTTTCCCTTTCCCTTTCCCTTTCCCTTTCCCTTTCCCTTTCC
>JAWWEE010000369.1:0-12255 GCA_035221455.1 Xenops minutus | reverse complement strand
AGTTCTGTTTCTAAATTTAAAGGAGAGGGATTGTTTTATTGGCCAACATATCTTAGTTCTTCCCTTGAACTAAGACAATGGCTTAAATGTATTTATTTTTCTCCATGATACACTGCTCTGAAACTAGCTGCTATTTAAGATCTTTAATGATTTCTAAATTGTAGATTATTCTCTAGGTAATGCTAATACTTATAGAAGAAGCTGCGTGTTTGACAGTCTTTAAATCATCATTATGTACACAGGTTAAAAAGTTTACTTTTCTTCACAAGACAGGATATTTGAATGACCTTTCCTGTAAAATTTCTTGACTTGAAGTTTTATTAGTGTCTATGATAAAGTTTTATTAGTTTCTATGATAAAGTTTTCTGTCAGAAGTATTTCACACTAATGACATGCTATGTATTAAATTATATCAACTGTAATTGATCTTCTGACTTTTAATAATTATTGGCATTATGCCCATGTGTTCCTATTATACATCTTCTGTATAGTTATGACAAACAGACACAAAGCGATTACAAAGTCAGGCTATCGATTCGATTCTATAAAGCTCCTGTTAGGATAGAACCAGTAAAAGGTCTTCGAACATTTCAGAGGTTTCTGCCTGGAAGCACCCCATCACTACAGAAAAGGCTTTCTTTTGTGTAGTGCTCATTTTAGGTTAGCTTTGATGTGCTGTGATTTTACTACAGCCTTAATCTTGTGACAGCTTTCTCTCCATCACTCCTCAAAATGGTTACTGTGTCTTATAATGATTGGGAATTTGGGGCAGACTTTGCAGATGAAAGCAGGTATCTTTGCTTTGGAAGTAGCTGAAATAGTCTTTCAATTATTGCCCTGACCTTGTGATATATACAGGATCATTGCTGTCTGACAATGTAGTATAAAGAGTTAGTGAAGCTGAAAGAATGCTTAAGGAAAATACAGAAACACTATGTGTGGAACGCCTAGAAGGCTCAAGAAAGCCAAGAAGATGTGGGGCTAGAAAATCAACGGAAGAGGAGATTACGCATAATAAGCATCGAGTGATGTGGTAACTAAAAAGGATAGCACAAGTTAAGGGAGACAAATTTAGCCTTCTTAAGTGTTAAAAGGAGTCAATTAAATAAACCAAGGTATATCCCGAAGACTTTGATTTTCTTGAGGTACTGGCAAATGGCTGACCTTGAATTTAGGAAGTTTTGTCCTTAAGTAGAAAATTAGATAGTAGCTCACATTATGTATCACTCTGGGATATAATTGAATAAGGACCTGTTTATGGTTGTAAACTTAACATTTTTTTATAGACTGAAATGCTGCTTCTGGCTTGTGTCCCATTCTTTCTTCAAAATTTAGATAAGGCTGTTTTGAGTGATTGAAATACTTTTAAACAAAGATTACCCTAGCTAGTTAGAATTTTGCTGAAGAATGTATTTTTTCTCTTGACATTTAAGGTTTTAATTATAGTGATATTCCTTCTGAACACTTTTTCCATGCCTTCTGGTTTTTTTACTTTTTCCTTCAATCCTGATCTCTGTTTCTTTCTTACACAGTCTTCTAGTGCTCCCAGCTGTGCAGATTGCAGATAACTTGAATGGCCTGAACATTAAAGCCACAGTAGGCACTGACTTTGGAAATTTATGAACAAGTCAGCCTACATTAATACTAACATATTTGAAAATGTAGATGAAACATGATTGAGAAACTCCAGAATCAGATAATAATATAACAATTGATTGGATAAGCTGTAAATTACTATATTGTGATAAGACAGAGTAAGCAGCTGAGGGAACTCACAGAAGTTCAAGATTTGACAAGAAATGTAGCAATTTAATAATATTTGCCAAAAATATCCTGGAAGTGACCATGTTAGGGAGAAACGAGCAGTGTTTCCAAAAAGCAATGAAAGCTACACGCCTATGGTGATAGAGTCAGTGAAGAGGAAACAGTGGCTGGAAGAACCATGGAAAAAAGGGAAGCGTACCAAGGCTTAAACCCTTGCCCTCAGGCTCTCATATAGACTACTTAAACTAATGGTAGTCTGAGACCTTAAAAATTGAAGTAAAGACAACTGAAAGACATGGTGGGTGTTTTTTTGTTTGTTGGTTTGGGTTTTGTTTGTTTCTTTGTTTGTTGTTTGTTTTGTTTGTTTTTTTAATCTTTTTATTTGTTGTTTGTTTGGGTTTTTTTAAAGAAATTATTGAAAAAGGTTAGATGAGTATGACAAATAACAACTGCTGAGTTTTAAGTATATTGAATTTATTTATTCTTATTTTTTCAATCTACCTAGCAGTTTTCCTGAAGAGTTGGTGCTGGGGTCCCAATTCGTTCACAAAAAGTGAGAAATGTTATTTGCTTTGTTTCCATGGTTTTACATAGTTCATAATAAAATCACATTAACAAGGTGTTTTTTTTTTTGTTTTGTTTTTGTTTTTTTCTGAGATTATCTTTAAAGAAACACACAAATTTTCAAAGTGTATAGACTTTTGTAAAGACTTAGCACCAGGCAGTGTTTGATTTCCACCACTTCAGCACAGAAAGCTACAGGGGAACTCATTTATTTTGCTCTCAGCTCAGCAGGTGTACCAAAGCACAAGATATTCATCAAATTAATTTTTTATGGCAGTTTAGTGTGTCTTTCAGCCTGCGTAATTTGTATTGCTCCTTCGGTATGGGCAATGAGTATTATTGCAAAGACATTTTAAAATCTCTATTCACCATATGTGTTAATTACAGTAAAATTCTGTGATATTGTGTATTTTCTGTCATAAATTTAACATCATGCCTTGGCAGAAAGAAGTAACTGTCTAGGAGGTTGTGTTATCATTCTATTATTGAAGGGATTTTTTTTCCTGATATTGCTTATTTGGTAAACAGAAAGATTCCAAGATTATAGAAGGAGAGCAAAATGTGGCTTCATGTGTGTACATGCTGTCTTGATGAGTAGAAACCATTAACAGAAAAGATAAGTGTAAAACTTTTCTCTTCAGGAAAAAAAACCCTCCATCACATTTGCTTATTTTTTAAAATCTTTTTCTTTGTTTCTATTAATTATACAACAGTCATTTTACAGTGAACAAATTTCAGGCTGTGATTCATTCTGTTGTTTTAGTGGGATTTCAGTGTTTCATTCTGTTTTCCAATGCAGTACAATATGCCTATTTCCACATGTTTGTCGTCCCCGCCCCTCCCCCACACACACTCACCCCCGCCCTGTTATTACCCTGCCTTTCTTGTGGGAATAAAATCCTTAGAAGTCCCCAAATTTCAGACTCTCAGCCTCTGTAATAGTGAGGACTGACACTGTTTTAAGGTTTTTAGCCATTTTATGGAAACTACAAAAATACTCTTGGACACTTAGCTTTCTAATTACTTCTGATCAAAAGACAAGCTACATTTACTTAATTAATAGCAATCATGACTGCCTGATAAAATCACAAATTTAGGGAAAATATATAGGAAGCAAATTACATGGTGCAAAAAAACCCATTTCTTAATACATCCTTATAATTTCTTTACTTTTTTTTTTTTTTTTTTCTTTTTTTTTTTTTTTAATTATTTTTACAAGATTTTCAGTTTGGGTTGCAATCAAAACTTTTTTTGTAGTTTCCTTTGGAACTGAAATTAGCTAAGATAACCTTTGACAAAACCAAACTCTTCTACTGGGCAGCCCAAGAGATGACTACTCCCATATTTTAATCATTTGATATTGCGGCAATAGAAGCACAGAGAACACTATGACACCTTACAAAAGTTATTCCTAAAAGAAAACCAAATTACTTGTTTGGGGGTTTTTTATGGGCTTTAATACCTTGAAGACACTTTTTATATAAATGCTGTAAAGTTTACTTGTTAGAAGCCCTCTATCCTTCCTTGGTTTTACTTTCAGTAGTGATCATTGGTGTATTTTACAGCTCTTTTTTTTTTTTTTTTTTAATAAAGTCTGAAGCATTTTCCTTTTGTGTATCTTTTGCTTCTATCCTTCCACTGCAAAATGGTTATTCACTTTATATAATGTTTAGTTATTAGTGCAAAATAATTATTTGAGGACAGACAAATATAAAATTGGATTTTATTGTGACTCGGTAATCGAAGTGATTTTCTTCAAACATAATCTTGTCTCAAAGGCATGTCTTTTGGATCAATTTATTCTTCATATAGACAATGAACACAGACATGAATACCTTACTGAGAACGTTGCTAACATTTGTTTCAATTTTAAAGTGACAGTAAGTATCAGCATATCTAATGTGGCTACTGTTATCAACAGTATTACATTGGTATTTCTCTTCTAAATAATTCAATTGCTTTATTTTCTGATTATAAATATAAAAATAACTGGGTTTTTTTTGTTTGTTTGTTTGTTTGTTTTGTTTTGTTTTTTTTTTTTAAAAAAAAAAAAAAAAAGAAAGGGAAATCCATGGAACTCAAGCAAGAAGACAATACTCATATCCCTTCGGGGGAGAAATAGGGCCAGATAATGGGAGGTGCGTTAAAATGAGCCAAGTATTGAAAAAGAAAAGAAGTGAAAAGCAAGTGTCTTAAGTAAAATCAGGGATAACTCTTGATAATCATGGCATACAATGTCTAGGTGGATAGCACTGCAAAAATATAACGCAAATACAAATGCAAAAGAAAGCCTCAAGGCTAAAATTTAAACAGATTCAGGGTGAAACATGAGAATGATAATATTGTGCCTATGAGGATATTTAAAATGGCTGCTGTGTTTTGTTTTGGTTTGGGTTTTTGTTCCTTAAACTGTAAATTGTGTGAGAAAAAGAGGCAAAACAATGGTTTGAAAAGTGTTTACCTAGTCCTGAAATATTGAATGCTTGGTCCAGTTTTATATCTTTGTATAGCAGAACTCAAGCTTCCATTTAAAAAGGAACATTCTTAATGAATTTGTCTTCTCCAAGCTAAAAACAATTAGAATTGATGTAATGTCCCCTTTATTAATCTTTTTGTACTCTGAGTTAATGTC
This sequence comes from Xenops minutus, assembly GCA_035221455.1. Taxonomy (NCBI): domain Eukaryota; kingdom Metazoa; phylum Chordata; class Aves; order Passeriformes; family Furnariidae; genus Xenops; species Xenops minutus. The sequence goes on along the minus strand of JAWWEE010000369.1, from coordinate 7,295 downwards.
TCTGAAACAGAGACAAATTTCTTTTCTTTCCACAAATTTATTTAAAATCTAAATATTGAAATTTACAGATAGTAGCTAATTGTCAATGTAAATCATATATAAAAAAATCTAATCTGAAATGCTTCAGCCAGACTACTAGAAATGAGTAATTCTTGCTGAACTTGTATCCAAAATTATTATTTCAACAGAAACAGGCTTGGGTGGTTTTTTGTTTGTTTGTTGGGGTTTTTTTCTGCTCATATTTGAGTAATAATAATTAAGTCAGTTTTATAAAGGAATGAAAGAAACTGCAGAATTTATTCCATTTGAATAGGAAATTTGAATTTTGAGATTCTTTGATCTAAGTTCTTTTCTTCCATACCTATAAACCAATCATACACTTCCTTCTTCTGCCCCCATAAGTTTCCTAAGAAAATAGTAAACAAATAAAATACACTCATGAGTGTTCAAAACATTATATTGATTATCATCCCTGAAAAGTTACTGAAAAGTTGTTAATACAGTTTTTATATTATAGTTCAAAGAGAATGTGCTACCTTCTAAAGCATAAGGGCAAACAATAATCAGTTAGATAAAATCATGTACTAAATATGTGCTCAATAAATACATATTAACCCAAATACTAGAGTGATAAAATAGTAATAGGTGACCATGAAATTTTTAGTTTGTATGCTGAAATATGCACAATATCACCCAATTAAAAAATCTTCCTTCTATTTTTTTTTTTTTTTTTTTTGATTTTCATTTCCAGTCTTTGCAATATAATTAAACTTGTGTTCCTTGGTACTAATATTTAGTGTTATTTATATGTTTTGGTTTAAAATGTTTTGGGTTTTATGTTTCAATACACTTTACTTTTGAAAGTCCCAGTTAATTATACTGGGTTTGGGAATGTCATATTGGGTAACAATTTTTCCCCAGTTTCAAAAGGAGCAAGAATTTTATGTCCTGTAACTCATTTTGAGTGGTTCTATTCTTTTACAAGAAGAAAGCACAGTGGAACAAAACTCAAAATTGCATGTTTGCACAGTCTTCTTCCATGTACTGTATGCAATGACACCATGAACTAAAATAACATATAGAAGCATACTGACTAAAAGTACTACATCCTTAGTATTTTCTGACAAAACCTTTGAATTGTTCTAAAGCAATTTCATCTAACTGTAACTTTTCATGGTATCCCAAAATAAAGATCATTGACTGATAAGAAAAAACAGTAAGGTCACATCAGACTGGCACTGGAATATTAAATAATAACAAAAGGTATGTTATTTAGGTCCAGTATTTTAATTATTTTTTAATTTTAATATAATTCATTGTAATTGTTTGGAATTATTCCCTCTCAAATACTGAGTTTGTTAAAGTCAAACCAATTTTTTTGTTTGTGCTTAGGTCGAGACCTGTCCAAAAGAATTGTCAGCATGATGCTGTTGCCATGTTCCTGCTTTTCTTGTTATTACAAGTGATTATTCACTGCTAATAAACTGGAAAATACCTCTAGATAAAAGGAATATGAAGTCAAGCCTTATCCATAGGGGTTTTTTAGAAATATCCTTAAACTAGTAATATTCTGCCCTATGTGAGACTCTAATTTTTGGTATTTTTCATATTTTACTGAATAACACTCTAGGTGTGCTTATGTAGTGTGTAGCCTTCTGTTGCACCAATGAGAACGATGCAGTGAAATCAAGAAACATATTAAAATATATTATTTTATTATATTTTGTATATTTGTAAGTAGCCTATAAGATGAGTTTGTCATATTGACCAAGTATGTGACAAATCTCCATCAAATAATCTTCATAATACCAACAAGTGAGGAAATAAAAATCCTTCTGTTTTAGGCACGTTCTGCAAAGCCTCAAGTTATTGAATTGCATAATAGTTCAGAAGTTTCTGAAATGATAAGCAGAACCTTGAGCAGTATAGCTAGAAACCTTGCAAGTATACTCTCCTTTCTCTCAGCTCATTTAATTGTATTACAGATATATAATAATGGTGTATGGAGATTGCACAAAGTTTTCATGAGGAGGCTACACAGGTAACTTTTGTGAGAAACTGACAAAAGCTTCCACCATGTCCAATAGAGCCAGTTCCAGCTGACTCTAAGACAGACCTGCCACTTTTCAAGGCTGAGCCCATCAATAGCAATGATTTTTAAGAAAGGGGAAAATCTGCTGCACAACAGCATCCGGAAGAGAGGACTGAGAATATGTAAGAGAAACAGCCCTGCAGATACCAGGGTCAGTGAAGAAGTGGCAGAAGTTGCTCCAGGTGCTGGAGCAGATATTCCATTTTAATCCCTGGTAATGACCGTGGTGAGGTAGGCTGTCCCCCTGAAACCCACAGAATTCTGTGGGGGAGCAGATATCCACTTTGTGGAGGACCCTGTGCTAGAACAGGTGTATACGTTCTGATGAAAGTTGTAGAAAGACTCTCTCCCACAGGTGGGCCCTCACACTGGAATAGGGTAGGTGTGTGAGGAGGAAGGAGTGCTAAGACAAAGCACTCCCCAAACCGCATTCCTCATCCATTTATGCTGTTCAAGGGATTGAGATAGAAAAAACAGAGTAAAATTGAATCTGGGAAGATGGAGGAGTAGAAACAAGGAGTTTTAGATTTTTCCTTATTTCTCGTCTATTATTTTACTCTCTTATGAACTTGCAATAAATTAGATGAGTTTATTTGAGCTGAGTCTATTTTGCAGTGAAAGTATTTGGTGAGTGGTCTCCCTGTCCTTGTCTCAATCCATGTGCTTCTTGTCATACTTTTTCTTCCCTGTCCTTTTCAATGAGGAGGATTGATAGGTTTGTTGGGCACCTGGCTATCAGTCAGGGACAATCCACTGCAAATTGTGATGAATATTTGAAGTAAAAAATATACATCTAAATCGTTTATGGCTATCAGAGAGACTACATTAATGTCAGTAACTGAGATGTGTGTTTCTTCAAAGAAATAGTCCCATAGACCATGAAAATAGTTCACTGTACAATGCACTAACTTTTAGAAATAAAGGCTTCAATATATTACATGTAGATTTCAGAAATGGTTCTGGGAATCTCTGGTTACTTATCAAAATCTTTCCTCTGCAAACCATCACAGTAGCAGGGCTATAAGTCATTTTAAAGCCTCACTGAACAAGGACTATTTTAGTCTTAGTTGCTTTTTTTCTATCATGGAGGAATTAGTGTTCCAACTTTTTACTTTTGGTATAAGATTCAACAGAGAAAATTGTTGTGGTTTAAGCACAGATGGAAATTAAGCACCACACTGCTATTCACTAAACCCATCTCTTCCCTTCTCACAGCCTGGCAGAATGGGGAGACAAATCAAAGTAAAACTTTTACACTGAGGAAGGAACAGTTTAATAATCAAAAATAAGGTAACAAATACAGTTACAATGGTAAGTTATAATCATCATCATAATAATAATCATGGAAAAAACAAGTGATGCACAATGCAGTTGCTCACCACCTGCTGATAGGTGTCAGACCTCCCTTCCCAATCTCAGATTGGCTCCTTTTTTTTGGGTAATTTCCCCCGGTTTATATACTGGCCATGATGTTTTATGGTGTGGAATATCCCTTTGGTCATCTTGGGTCACCTGTCCCAGATATGCTCCCTCCCAGTTTCTTTTGCTACCTCCTTACTGGCAGAGCATGAGACAAGAAAAAACATCCTTGACATAAGATAAACATGACTAAGCAAAAAACCAAAACATCAGTGTGCTTTCAACACCATTCTCATTCTGAATCCAAAACACAACACTGTAACAGCTACTGAGAAGAAATTAACATTATCCTAAGTGAAACCAGGACACAGATAACTCTAATTACAGTAAATCAAACAGTGTGAAATGCAAAGTAAATTATTTTTCTATAAATCATAAAATAATATCACCTATCATTACACTGACCCAGAAGACAAAGAATTTGAAAACTAGTTTTAATACAGTCATTGGGAATTCTAAGTGTGTGAATCTAGAGCTACACCTTATTTTCCTGATAACAAAGCTTATAATTAAAGTTACATAAGCCTACTGCCTTAATAATTAGAAATCTTCCTAAGCTGACCAAAAAAAAAAAAAAAAAAAAAAAAAAATTTTTTTACGCTTGTATCCCTAAATAATGTAATGCTTCAGAATATTCTTTGATATTCAGAATATTCTTTGATACATTATTGGTCTCTTTACACTCACCATGGGCAATGGGAAGGAACATATGGATGAAGGGCAGCTACTACACTTTTCAGCTCTTTGTGGTGACTTTTGACCTCTGAATAGAACAATGTTGGGCTGAGCACATATGCATTTCCCACTCGGTCTGTAGTTAGCCAGGCACTGCAGAACTACTACTTTTCTAGTAATGGAACAACTTCTTGTGTTAGAATGCTTTTAGGGTTGTTGCTTTTCACATGAAATTAGTTTATCTTGCAGATATGAGGGAGGTCTCCATTTCCCTGAAGATACTTGAAAAAAAAAGGAGTTTGTGGCTTTTCACACAACTTTTGCTGTTCAAGAGAATATAACTTGCTCATTATGGGCTCAGTGTGTGGGAGCCCATGCAACAGTCTCAAACTATGATCAACCTGTTTTTACAAAAGGATATTCATGCTTCAATCAGAACCCTTAAACTAGGCAAAGTAATTTAGGCAAAGTAATTTCTACCACAGAAATAAAAAGTTGCCTTTTTTTTTTTTTTTTTTTTTTTTTTTTAACATGAAAGATGTCATCTCTGAGATTTCAAGTCACTGGCTCCTTTATTTATTTTTTTTTTTTGGTTTGTTTTCTTGGTTTTGTTTTTTGTTTGGTTGGGTTTTGGTTGTTTTGCTTCTTTGTTTTTGGAGGATTTTTTTTTTTTTTTATGAAAGTAAATTAGCATTTTTATATAAAATTAAACCAAAAGCAGCCTTACTCAGTATCTTCTTAAAAAAAAAAAAAAAAAAAAGCCTCAAGGGAGGCTTACATGGGCTATAAGGGTTGCCTTTTCCATTTCTGTTTTGAAGGTGGTAAAAAACTATGCTGCTTTTGTTCATAAGATCTTATGACTCAGGAACATTGTTCAAAACACTTAATTGACTATGAAGATGAGCTTAATAACGTCACAAATGCCAAGTTTGAAAGTATATAATGTCATACACTAGTACATGGTAAACTCTGATAGAGAGGAATAGTTTAGTGTATAATATTAACATTACATATATAGAATATATCAGCTGTCTAGTAGTAATCTTTTGTAAGCCTTAAAATATAATGTGAAGTGGGTTGTATCTCTGAACTGATAAAGCAATACTTATTTTGTAAAAAAAACTTCTCTTTTCTACTAAAAAAATAACACAAAAGTGATGTTGCATCATAATCCAGTTGTTCGTGCTTTATTTTTCCAAAGTGAAGTATAGCATTTCTTCAGTGGTGTGATCAAGCATGAAGAAATTTAATTATCAAGCCCATAGAAACAGCAGTTTCTCAGCTATATGCAGTAAGATGATAATCAGTAATTTATATTATTTCTTTAAGGGATGCCCATTTTTCTTCACCATTTTCCTTTTTTTTTTTTCCTCTGTAAAATTGAACCTGAAATGCAAAGACAGATATATACACAATCAAGAGAATTTCCTTCTCTGAAGTTGTGCCTTTATTTCTTAATATTCTATTTTCTGCTTTTTATTGCTTCCATAATACATTTTCTGAAGGGAGTATAAGTAAAACATAGGTGTCTCAAAGCAGTGCCTATAAAACACAGCATGCGCCTGTTGAAAAATTGAGAAAGCTGAAAAATTCTACAGTATTTTGGCTAGCATTTACAAACGCATGCATTGTATCTAGACCGTGTTTCTTAAAATATCATTTATCAACTCCTTACTCATCTTTATTTACTGAGTATTTTTTCAGTTATTTATAATGGGTTTTTGTCTGGATGAATCAATCTTTTATTATATGAAGTATAATATTTCATATTCTCATGCTTTGAAATAATACTTTTGAAATAACAGATAAGGAGTCATTCAAAAGAACTATATAAACAGTTTTTAATGAAGTTTTAGTATCTCATATTTTCTGTATTTGCTGAAAGATATTTCAATTCTTGATAACTAAAATTTATAATAACTATTAAATCAAGATGTTCCACAAATTTTACTATTGAACAAAACTTTAATATTATTAATTCTCCTTCAGTCATTCCAAGTCAGATATTCCTCTGTTTTGAGTTGCCAGATTTTTTTTACAACTAGCTGGAACTTGCACTGCTCATGAAACAAATCATTATTGCAATTAGGTTCTGTAATATTTTGGGACACTGTTATTTCTTAAAGCCTATTGTTTAAACTCTACACCATGGCACTCTTATGAAACATGTCTTGCCCTTTCCTGTTCTGTGCCCATCATTTCTTTTTTGCAGCTGTTATCATCTCTTTAAACATGCAGCAGGTAACTCTGCCTCTTCCCATTTCCACATAGTTGGGATAAATAAGGAAAACAAGGTCTGAGAAAAGACAGCAGTCTTTTTAGTCTGAAGACTGCTAATCTTCAGTTTTGGGTTGAAGATGAAACCTTCTTCCCCTTACTAAACTGCATCTTACAGTTGTAGGGGACTGTGGTGGGTTGATCTTGGCAGGATACTGGGTGCCCAGCAAGCCACTCCATCACTTCTGCTTATCAACAAAAGGAGGGAGAAAAACTAGGAAAGGCTCTTGGGTTCAGATAAGGGCAGGGAGAAATCATTCACCAATTACTAGTGTGAACAAACCAGATCTGATTCAGAAATTCAGAAGAGGATAGAATAAAGAGAAATAAGGACAAATGTAAAAACTCCTTGTTCCCACTGTTCCATCTTCTCAGGTTCAGTCTGACTGATTTTTCTACCTCTTCCTCTTGAACAACATAGGGGGACAGGAAATGGGCTGTTTCATCAGTCCATAATACTTTGCCTCTGACACTCCTTCCTCTTTACGCTCTTCCCCTGCTCCAGCATGGGATCCCACCCATGGGAGACAGCTCTCCACAGACTCGTCGAATGTGGGTCCTTCTCACAGGCTGTATTTCTTCATGAGCTGCTCCAGCATGCATCCCTTCCATGGGATGCATTTCTTCAGGAACAGATTGCACTGGCATGGGTACACTGTGGATATTTGCTTCTCCATAGACCTCCATGTTTTGGGATAGATTTCTGCCACATTACATGGGAAACAGAGACAGAGGATCATGCAGACTGCACATCATGGAAAAGGAAACCCCTGGAGACAAGACCACCACTGTGACAACTTCCAAAGGACCAGAGACTTTATAATTCAACATT
>JAWWEE010000368.1:0-12260 GCA_035221455.1 Xenops minutus | reverse complement strand
AACCTTTTCCCAATATCCATCCCAACCCCCCTGGCACAGCCCCAGCCCTTCCCTGGCTCCTGTCCCTGGTCCCAGAGCAGAGCTCAGCCCCTGCCCCTCCAGCTCCCCTCGGGAGGAGCTGCAGAGCTGGGACAGGTCTTTCCTGGGGGATAACACTCTATTCCCAACCACTGTGCTGCTAATTCCCAGGTGTGGGATGACTAGAGACAGTCAGTATGGCCTCACCAAGGGCAAACCCATCCCTCATTGGTCTATATGCCTTCCACAGTGGAGTGACTGCAGCAGTAGACAAGGGATGAGCTGTGGATGTCATTTACTTGGACTTCTGTGAGGCTTTTGATGCAGCCCCTTGAACCATTCCTCTCACTAAATTGGACTGATGCGGATTTGATGGATTTGGGGCCCTGATGATGTACAGAGACACCTGGGGTTTTCCTGGGGTCTGGCAGGGTCCTGCTTCTCCCCTCAGAACAGTGGAGCTGCCACCAGGGTTTGCAAGAATTATGGAATGGTTTGGGTTGGAAGGGACCTCTAAAGCTCGTTGAGACCAACGCTGTCCTGACTACTGGGCTCTTGTCATTTTCCAGAGATACACCCTTTTCTTCAGGCTTTCTGGATTAATTAATTTTAATCACCAATACTGGGATTTCTGTGTCCATGTGAAAAGAGACAGAATATTCATCATTAACCACTCAGGGTATACAAAGGCTATTCTAATATTCCAAAAAGTTTGGCTTTTGGGATGGGTCATAGGAAGTCTCTGGCCTAGGGGCTTGAGCTACAGAATCCCAGACTAGTGGGGGTTGGAAGGGACCTTAAAGCCCATCTTGTTCCACCCCCTGCTATGGGCAGAGACAGCTCTCACTATCCCAGGCTGCTCCAAGGCTTGCCCAACCTGGCACTGACCCCTGGAAGTGCCCAAGGGGCAACCACAGCTTCTCTGGGCAACCTGTGCCGCAGCCTCACAACCCCCATAGGGAAGAACTCCTTCCTAATATCTGATCTAAAACTCGCATTCCTGGGTCAGGGCTCCACTGCCCTCCAAAGAGCCCCAGCTTCTACTTCCAGAAAAGGCTGCCTGAGGCCATTTCCCAGGGCCTGGACAGTGTCCTGTTGCCCTTGAGAGGCCCAAAGACTTCACCTCTCTTGAGCCCTGCAAGGAGCCCTCCTCTCCAGAGTACCTTGGGACTTTTGCTGGTGTACTGGGTTTATGTGCCAAGATTCCAGTGTCCAGGGTGGCTGCTGTGGATGTCAGAAACTGGCTCCCCCCAAGACAGAGCCAGTTACCTGTCTAATTGAGCCAGGAGCCTTTTGGTGATGAGGACTCCTGACCCTGAGTGTCTCCTCAGCCATGAGGGATTTGGAACCCTGAGTGCCAAATGCTGCTTCCTCACTCCCACTGCAGAGTGGTTCCTTGAAGCCATAAAAGACTTTTTGAGATCTGTACCTTGAGACAGCCAGAGGGTTCTGAAGCACAAAGACGGACCCTGAGTCTGTATCAAGCTTTTTGAAATAGCTTCATGATGAGACTTTCAGAACAAGGGAAAATGGCCCCAAAGTGCACAAAGGGAGATTTATTTTGGATATTAGGGAAAATATTCTGGGAAAGGGTGGTCAAGCAGAGGTGGCCCAGGGCAGTGGTAGTCACTGTCCCTAGAAGTGTTCAAAAGATGTGGGTGTGGCACTTGGGGATATGGGTTAGGGGTGAACACGGAAGTGCAAGGTTGATAGTTGGACTTGATGATCTAATAGGTCTCCTCCCACGCCTGAGTCCAACCATGATTTTATGAACTAGTTAGGATGTGAGGTACATGAAAGTGATTTATTTTAGAACAGGGTCTGCTGAAGCCATGGCAGGTTAGTATTTGTGTTACAACACATCTATGAGTAATAAAAAAGAGAGTTTTAAAGTGTAATCATTTACATGCCCACTATGAGCAGGCTGAGACCATGTTCAGAGGTGAAACAAGTCCTCTAGTTCTAGTCCATGAGAGAGTCACCCTCAAACCCTGTGCAGGGATTCCAGATTAAGCTCTGAGCAAGCCTGAGGGCCAGTGTGGCTGTGAGCTCTCTGTTGTGATGCTGGGCACTGGAAAACTTGAAGGGTGGCCTTTGTTGATGAGAAGAGCCCTGCAGGCCCTGGTGTAACCAAACTCAGTTCAGCCTGAAGAAGAGAATACTCTGGGGAGACCTTCAAGCCCCTTCCACTGCCCAAAGGGGCTACAAGAGAGCTGGAGAGGAACTTGGGACAAGGGATGGAGAGACACGACAAGAGGGAATGGCTTCTCACTGCCAGAGGGCAGGGTTAGATGGGATATTACTGGTCCATCTCCCCACCACCCAATCTCACCTCAGTCATAGTGTAAAAAATAGGTGGAGATTCTTGCATTTAAGTTCAAGGCCCCCTGAGTTGTGACGCTCAGGACTCTTCATTCTACTGCCTTCTTCATGCACCTCTCAATCCCAAGGATTCCAAAGCCATTCTAATTCAAGACCAGGACAGAGTGTTTTTATGGGATTAGTTCATCTACTCCTGAAATAGATCCTGTTTGTGAGGAAGGGGGAAGACTGCCTGTAGTAGATATTGCAGTTCCTCAGGGCTTGAGAGAGGATGATGTGAGACAGTGTCTTAACTGGAACTGCACAGGTACTTCAGGGAAGAGCATGCAGTTATGTACTCAAGAATAGCCCAACTTGACCAAAGCTCCCTTCGAGAAATACTCTTGTTCTGAGTCAGTAACATTACTCATGCCAGCACTCCTAACCCTAAAAGGCTGAGGAGTCTTAAAGTCTGTGTTATGAGCTAAGCCAGGTCAATCAAAATAAATCTTTGCTGTCTCTACAGAAAGCAGACAACTCTGTTGAAAGCCTCCTGACCACCCTTCTTTAGGGACTGAAGAGCTCCCTCATCCCTCCCTGCCTCCCTCCTTTATCTCCTTTCCACCACTCTGCAAACAGCCTTAGCACCAAAGTTACCTGCAAAGACTTTTATTAATTTCAAAGGATTAAAAAGTGGCCAAACCCCCCAGTACAGGACTGCCCAGGGTTGTGGTTGTGCCACAAACAAGGCACCCAAATTTCAATAAATAAATAACTTCACACATGAAAAGTGCTGCACCCCCACCCTCCTGGCCTTCCCAAACTTCAGAGGGTTCAGACACCCCTCAGTGGGGCACTGACAGTGGCACAGGGGCAGACCCAGGCTCAGAGGTGGACAAGGAAAGGCAGGTTTAGGGTATCAAGGACATGGAGCTCATCCAGGTGCAGTGGAGAGGCTGTGAAGGGCAGGTGCACAGGGAAGAGGTGGCTGGTGTTCACCAGGAGCTGGCCAGGTCCCTCTCCATACTGGTCCTGCAGATGCCTCTGTGGGGACAGTGCTCACATCAGGACTGCCCCAGGGAGGGGACCACACAGGACTGCCCCTTCCCTCTGCACTCACCTCCACGATGCTGATGAAGTGAGGGCTGACACGCTCCTCCAGCCCCACGGCCAAGGTGTAAGCCCAGAGGATCTTCACAACCTGGAGCAGAGGGTGGGGACCATGAACAGGATGGGGCTGGGCACATCCAGGTGCTTCTGGTGCACCCGAGGAGGCCAAGGAGCCCAAGGATAGGTGAGTGCCCAGCAGGCACTGAGCCCCAGCCCTCCCAGTACCTGCTGGGGTGTGGGCACCGTGCACAGGCTGCAGATAGCTCGAGCATCCTCCTCTGTCACCTTCTTCACCTGCAGCAGCTGGGCAATCTGCACCAGGGGCTCCAGCTCCTCGAGGGCCCCGCTCTGCTGCAGCCCCTCTGCCCACAGCCACTGCTGCACCGGGCTGATCTGGTACCTGCTGGGAATGCCAGGTCAGTGGGGCACAGGCCACCTCCCACCTGCCCCAGGGACACCTGCACTGCACAGAGACTGCCCAGAGCTGGATGCCGCAGCTCGAGGAGCACATGTCCTTCCTCAGCAGCAGGTCACTGAGGGTGGTGCTGCTGATGAGGAAGAGGAGCTGGTGCAGGGCCTGGTAACCCACATTGGGGGCCAGCCCATGGTGGTCCAGAGAGGCACGGAGGGAGCCCAGGGGCTGCAGCAGCTCGGGCAGGGTTTGGGCAGGGGCTGACGGGCAGCGGTGGCCAGGGGGGCACGAGGAGGACAAACGCTGGGTGGGCTCACTCTCCAGCATCGCAGCAACTGCAGGGGAGAACAGGCTCATCATAACGAGACACAGAGCCTGTGTGGGGTCTCGAGAAGCTCTGGGGTGCTGTGTCCCAGGTGGGAAAGCAGGGGCTGGTGACACTGCCAGGAGAGCTGGTCCAGGCCAGCCAGGGACTGACCCTGCTCCATAGGGCACAGAGCTCCCCATGGATGTGTTCCACGCTCCCCAAGGTGCTGAGACCACTTCAGCTCCCCAGCCACCCCCTCCAAGCCAGGGTGCTCAACGAGCACGTTCCCCCATAGAAGGGAGCCACCAGCTCAGAGCTCACATTATCCCCCAGGTACAGGCTCTGTAACTGAGCAGGCAGGTCAGAGCTGAGCACAGCCTTCCCCTCCCAAACCAGCACCCCCTGAGCACCCCCCACAAGCTCCCCAGCCCCAGCCACACCGATCATGGGTTTGAGGCTCTTCTCGGCCGTGTGGATGAGCTGCTGGTAGAGCTGCACTGCCAGGACCCCCAGCCTGCAGCAGCAGCTCCAGGGGTCCACGTTCCTCAGGTGATGCTCGTTCTGCCATGCCATGTTCCCCTGGCAGTAGCTCTGTGGGGACAGGTGTGACAAGGCCACAGCACCAAGGGACACTGTGGGGTGCCCGAGCAAGCACAGGGCAGTGTCAGCCCATCTTACGTGGGTGGGGGCAAAGCAAAATCAGCTCCGGGTGGGGACAAACCCCACCAGGCCCCTCCCTTTCCCAGAGAGGTGACAGACCCCCCCACCCAGCCCACCCTGCCTCATCCTGGCCATACTGGTGCAGGCAGTTCTGGAGCTGGCAGGTGTTGGAGAGCCACAGTGCCACGGTGTCCAAGTCACTGCTGTGCTTCTGCAGGAGGGGACAGAGCACTGGGGTCAGGACCGAGCCCCACACCAGCTCTACGAGCCACACAGAGCCTGAGGGGGGGCTGTGAGGGTACAGGGCTGTCAGACCCTCCAGGAGCCTGGCAGCACCCAGGGGCACCCTCACCCCAGCTAGACACACACCGCAGCCCTGGGGACCAGACTGTTGCCCTGGTGACACCCCACCAAAGCCAGAGAAGCTCCTGCTCCTCAGCCCAGCACCTTCATGACCCTTTATATGGCATTGATGGCTGTTTCCAGGAGCGACTGGGCCCGAGGCTCATCATGGCACTGATCCACGTGCCAGAAACACAGGAACAGGATGTAGGCTGGCAGGTCTGGGAGCGCCCCAGGACCACTCTGGGGTTTGTAGTGTGCAGGGGAAAAGCAGAATGGTTGGGATGCAGCTATGGGTCCTGAGCCAGGCAGGATGTGCTGCCCAGCAGCTCTGGAAGGAGGAGCTCACACTGAGGGTGTGAAGAAACCTCAGCAGGGACCAAGCTGGGATGAGTCTCCATCTCTCCACACAGCAGTACCTGTGATGATGGCCTTGATGATGTGCCCCTCATCCTCCTTCCTCCAAGCCAGCATGGCCAGGGATGAGAGTGCAGGAGACTGGGATGGGACCACAGCAGGTGCTGCGAACATTGGTGTTGGTCCAGGAGCCTCTGTCTTTGCTGGGGGAGCAACACAGATCACATCCTGCTGTGTCCTGGGCTTGGGGCCCAGGTCAGGTCCTCTCAGCTCAGTCCAAGCAGATGCTCCCCACCAGCTGTTTTGGAGAGGCTCTGCTCCCCACGGTGAGGTTGGGGGATGCTCCAGCCCCAAAACAAGGCTGGGTATCTCCAGCCAGCCCCATCTCTCCCTCCCACACAGGCACTTACCTGGCAGCTCCTGGATCTGCTTAGCATAGGATCTCAGCTGCTTCTAGAGCTTCAAGGTGGTCCTCTCCTGCTTCTCCAGCTTCTGGGCCACCTTCTGGGTAGGGACAGCCCCAGAGGGGCTCAGCCACCCACCTCCCTCAGCTGGACACCCCCACCAGCCCCCAGATGGGAAATGCAGCAGGGGTCCCACATTGCTCCCTAAGGAGCCCCTGCAGCTCATCCCGGGGGAAAGGAGAGGGGTTCAGCCCCAAACCAAGTCCTGTGCCCCCCTTACCCAGGTCACCTCCTTGAGGCACAGGACGTGGTGCTGCAGCCCCTCGTGCTGGCGCTGCAGGTCCTGGATGAGCCCTGCCTGATGCTGCCTCAGCTCTTTCAGGGAGCAGATGCAGAAGTGGAGCCCTTGGACTTCCTCCTCGTGGTGCTGCTTCTCCTCCTGCAACTGGATCACCAACAACCTGCACACAAGCACAGGGAAACTGAAGTACAGTCCTCCTGCAGCTTGGAGGTGGGTGCTGAGGGGGTATTTCCCCCCAGAAGCCACAGAGTTGGGGACTCTCCCCCACCCAGGCACCCTGGGGCAACACAGCCCCAGCATCTCCCCTCTGAGCACAGTCCAGGAACAGGCTCCACCAGCCCTCAGAGGGCTCCCATTGAGCCCAAGACATCCTGTCTGCTCACACAGAGGTGTGTCTGTGCTCTGAGCACAGGGGGATACTCCAACCTCCCCAGGAAAACACAGCTGAGTACACTAGAGAGAAGGAAAGGAGAGCCAGGGGCACCCCCCAGCCAACTGGACAGTGAGGAACAGGCTGCCCTGGGGCTTTCCCAGCCCACCCAGCGCTGTGATGCCCTCCACCAGGGAGGAGGTGGCTGTTCCAAAGAGGATTTGCAGCTGCCCAGCACCACAGGCAGCCACAACTCAAACTGGGTTAAACACCAGCAAAAGCCCCACCAGTGGCATGGGGGAACCAGCCCCAGCTGAGACTCCCCTCCCTGGGACCACACTCACCTGCACTGCGTCATGGGTGGGTTTCAGGTCATCACCCACCAGCATCCTCTCCAGGCTCCTGCCCAGCCCCAGCATCTCTGCCATGTTCTGCGTGGAGGAGACAGGGTGAGGCCATCCCTGCCAGCCTGGACCCAGCCCAGACCCAGCCCTGCTCACAGCAGAGGGGCAGCAGCTCACCCTGTGCTTGAGGAATTCCAAGGATTTCTTCTCCTCCAGCTTCACAGGGCCCTCGAACCTCTGCAGCTCCTCACTGGGCAGAAGACACGCCTTCTCCAAGGGGTCCTGACCCTTCAGCAGTGTCTCCCTGCTGGGCTGTGACCCCCCTGGCCCCTCTTCCAGCCCCTGGGTTCAGAGGCAGGGTTTGTCACCAGTGGCCAGCAAACCCCTGCAGACACCTCTCCCAAGGGGACCAGCCCCCAGCCAGGAGCTCCCAGGTACAGCTGTGCCCAAAGCCAGGGGAAGAGACAGCCCACTCATCCCCCCCACCCCACTGTCCCCACCAGTGTCCCCAGTTGCCTCAGCCTGCTGGTCAGGACCATCTCGTGAGGGAGCCGTGGACATGGAGGAGGACAGGCAGCTGCTCTCAGAGCCCAGGAAGCTCTCAGATGAAGGGGATCACCTCAAGGAGCTTTGCTAAGGTGGGGAAGACAAGGACAAGGTTGTTCCCCTGCTGGCACACCGCCTGGAGCAGTGACAGCCTCAGGACACCTTGGCTTGGGGACCTCCTGCAGATGAACTGGGGAGCTCACTTCTCCCACAGAGACCAGCCAGCACTGCCCACCCTCTGCAAGGAGCCACAGAAGGGGCTGCCCCCACCTCACCTCCTGTTTCCCTGCCAGCTCCTCACCCTGTGGAAGGCCACCTTGTCCCGCAGGTTCTCAAAGTCCTGCTCCAGCCGAGCATGTTCCTGCTGCAGGTTCTCATAGTCCTGCTCCAGCTGAGCATGTTCCTGCTCCAGGCTCCAGTGGTGCTCCCGTTCCTCCTGCAGCTCCCACAGCAGCCCCTGGCTCTCCTGTGCTGCCCACTGGTGCTGCTCTGTGGGGACAGACACGGCTGGGAGAGGGGACAGCTGAGCCAGGATCCCTCAGAGAGGGGACACAGAGACACACCAAGCCTGCAGGACCTACCCCTACCCAGGGGAATGGGATGAGGGAAGCATCCCTTTTACCTTCCAGATCCTGTGACTGCTCCAATGTGTGCTGCATCAGGGCATCATCCCTCTCCTCCCCCAGCTGCAGCTTCACAGCCTCCACCTCCACCAAGCGCTGCGGGAAGGCACAAGGGCAGGTACAGGGAGAGCCTGGAGAACCCTGTGTAGCCCCAAAAGAGCAGGATCATCCCCCAACAGACCTACCTGCCCGAGCCCCTCAACCTCCCTGGCCAGGCAGCTCTCCATGCTGTGCCTCTCCAGCTGCTGCACCTCAGCCTCATGGGCTGCATCCTGCAGGACCCGAATCTCAGCCACAGGTGCTGCAGCTCCTTGGCGTGGGCAGCTGTGAGTCCTGAGAGCTGCTCCTGCAGCCCCGAGAGCTGCTCCTCCAGCTGCTGCTCCTCCTGGGGCTGGGGCAACAGGCAGGGTGACAGACAGGGTCAGAACAGCAGCACAGGGTCAGAACAGCAGCACATCCCCACGAGCCACATCACCAACAGCCCACATGCACACTCAGGCTGCCCCTCTGCAATAAGAGCCCATTTCCCACCATCTCTTTGGAGTCCTGAGCCTCAAGATCCACCCCAAAGGGTTCAGACCTGGAAGAGCAGCTCTCCATGACACACCACCCACACAGGCTCTAAGGCCATAGCAAAGCTCATGAGTGGGTCAATTCCCCAAAACTTGGCTGGTCCCAACAGCAGGATTTTCCAGCCCTGCTTCCTCCAATCCCCAGAGACAGGATCACAATGCAGAAGCCCTCCCTCCTCCTCCAGAGACACCCTCAGGACTGGAGCAGTGACAGCTGGAGCAGAGACACCCAGATGGGGACATGTCACACCAGAACTGTCCCCAGCACATGGTACTGCTGCAAGGCTGCACCCAGCAAGGTGTTCAACCCATCCCAGGACCACCATCCTCATCCCCGTAGGCAGCACGAGAACCCCAGATGCCCCACTCCTGCCTGGGGACACACCAGGCAGGGCCAGCACCTACCCCAGACCCCGGAGAGGGCTGGGACAGGGGCATGTTTGGCTGCACAGGGACAGGTGAGAGGTGGTGGGCACAGGGACAGGTGAGAGGTGGTGGGCACAGGGACAGGTGAGAGGGGGTGGGCACAGAGCAGCTGCCCCCACATCTGGCACCCCCTGCTCGTCCAGCCTGCCCTGCAGCTGGATCTCCTTGGTCTCCATGCCCTTGTGCAGCTGTTTGCAGTGCTCCACCGAGCACACCTCGATCTGCAGCTCCCGGTGTGCCCGCGCCTGGTGGGCACAGCACTGCAGGAAAACCATGGCCCCACGCAGGTGGGCATAGCGGGTCCAGGCCAGCCAGCCCCTCACTGCAGCCTGGATCACCACAGCTTTGTGGTGCCACACCACCTGTGGAGGCAGAGACGGGGCAGTGGCACCACCAGCACCCCTGGGTGGGGGAGATCGGGGCACCCCCTGCCCTGCCAGGCTCCCACCTGTCGGTAAAGGTGCTGGGCAAACACACCCCGGGCAAAGGCTTGGATGGTGATGGCAGCCTGGTGAAGGTGCAGGTAGGAGTGCAGGGCCAGGACCATCCTCAGGGTATTCTGCAGCACCACAGCAGCCCTGCCCCTCCACAGCACCCTCACAAACCTGCAGGGAGGGCACAGAGCTGGGCAGGGGGGACAGATCCAAGAGAGGGGACGGAGTGCTGGACAGGGGGTAAGAAAGCCTGGAAGACAGACCAAGAGCTGGCCAGCTGGGGGGAAAGTCCAAAGTGCTGGGCAGAGGGTGGAAAAGCCTGAAAGGAGGGCAAAGAGCTGGGCAGGGGGTGGCAGAGCCTAAAGGGGGGGTGGCAGGCAGCTGGGCACGGGGCAGAGTCTGGAGGGAGAAAAGGTGGTGGCAAAGCCCAGACAGAGCACAAAGCTGGGCAAGGAGTGGCAGAGTGTGGAAGGACAGCAGAGAGTTGGGCAGGGGCTGGGAAAGCCTGAAAGGAGGGCAGAAAGCTGGGCAGGGGGTGGGAAAGCCTGTGAGGAGGGCAAAAAGCTGGGCAGGGGGTGGGAAAGCCTGGGAGGAGGGCAGAAAGCTGGGCAGGGGGTGGCAGAGCCCACACCCAGCCTGGCCCGCAGGGACAGCCAGGTCAAAGCCCATCTTAGAGCTGGTCTCCATTCCCCACTGGGGGCTCAGCCCTCATCCCCCAGCCTGTCCCCACTCCCTGTGGGTCAGCAGCCCCCGGGATGGGGCAGCAGGCACAGCACTGCCCTGCGTGCCCACCCGAAGCTCCGCCGTGCCCACCAGCCCTGCAGGTGCCTCTGGAGCAGAGTGCAGGCTGCCCTCAGACACTGGTACTGCAGCTCCTCCAGGTGAGCCACCTGGCCAGCCCGGAAAAACACCTTGGTCCTCCCACACTGGTACTTGCTGGGATCCTGCAGCGAGGATGGAGTCAGTGCCAGGACAGAGCAGATCCCCCCAGCCAGGCTCCTCCAAGGGGGATTGTCATTGTTGGGATGGACTTGATAAAAAGCAGGCCAAGATCCCGAATAGATAAAAGTGAAAACACCCTCTTATTTTTTCACACAGCTACTTTTATGTATTTCCTAAGTGCACGTGCACTAACATTACTGGTGCTCATTACACACAAACAATCACCTATTGGCCACAGTTACAAACTACTGTCTCTGTAGAAACTCGTCCAAGTTTCTTATCTTCTGCTTCTCCTGAGTTCTCCCAGTCTCTGCAAGTTGTTTATTTTCATGGGCACACAACAATCTGGCCAAGGTCAAATTCTTCTTGCTCCCTCAAGAAATCCACAGGCTTGGTGCAGTTTCCCACAGGGGATCCTTCCTACCCAACCTCCCTGGAAGTTGAGTTCCTCCTCAGCTCACCCATTTCTGTACCCCACTGGGCACCCCTGCACAGGCAGAAGTGCCTGCAAGGGATACCCTGGTGCCACAGCTGCATTTCCAGAGCAGGACCCTTCCTTGAAGCAGTCTCCCAAGGGCAAGGCTGCAGATCTGCTTCATGTCAGTGCCCATCAGCTCCTCTCTGCTCACCAGAGCCCTGTACCTCTCTAAGAACTCCTGCTGTGTCCACCTGTGGGGGCAGAGGGGGATCAGAGGTGCTGTGGCTGGAGAGGGGGAAGCACCCAGGGTGCTGCAGAGGGAGGGGGATGCCTGGAGGGGTAGCCTGAGGCGCTGACCTGGATGGTCTCCAGGACCCCACAGGATCAGAGCTGCTCCACTGCCCTCCTGGAGTCAAACCTGGGGCAGAGAGGGACTGATCCAGAACGGGTCCCAGGCAGCTTCGCACACCCAAGCCATGCAGAGCCAGAGGGATGGACGGAAGGGACAGCAGTGTCCCAGTGTCCCCATCCCCTCCAGCCAGGCACTCACACAAAGGGCTGTTTCCTGTCTCTGGTTTGATGCAGGGATGTCGTGGGGGGTGGTGCTGCCCAGCACCTCCATCAGCCGGTTCAGGGAGGCTTTGAACTGCAGGGTACAAGGCAAAGACGGTCAGGGCCAGCAGGACCACCCAGGGGCTCAGGGAGCTCCCCAGGCAGGTACTCCCCCCTCCCCATACCTGGCTGGAGATGGACTTCTTGCTCTTCTGGGTCCTGGGCAGTGACCTGTGGCCAGAGCAACCGGCCACCCTGTCCCCACCTGACCTGCGGGACAAGGGGCCATCCCCTCCTCCAGGAAGAGCTCGGCCAGGAGGGCAGACTGCAGGGAGCAGAGCTGTGAGAGCCAGGCAGCCCCAGCAGAGCCACCACCACCACCACGAGACACAGCCCCAGACCCCACTGGAGCCCCAGAGACACCACTCTGTGTGCTGCTGCAGCCCAGATGTGCCCCATCCAGATGTGCCCCTGCCAGCTGTGTCTCCCAGGAAAAGCCACAGGCACCTTCTCAGGTGTGCTCAAGAGCCTTTCAAGGTGCTCCTTACCTTCTGCTAGGATCATGGAGGGTGGAAAGGAGAAGCAACAGCGTTACAGACCTGGAAGCTGCAGGACCCTCTGGGACTCAGCAGGGACATGGCCAAGGTGTCTCTCAAAACAGGGAAGCCCAAGGCAGGGGAACAGAGTGGGGAGTACCCACATCTCATGACACACCCAAGAACAGCATGGAGCTGTCCCAGGGGGTTGGGATGGATATTGGGAAAAGGTTCTTCCCCCAGAGGGTGGTGGGCACTGACCAGGCTCCCCAGGGCAGTGGGCAC
>JAWWEE010000367.1:0-12327 GCA_035221455.1 Xenops minutus | reverse complement strand
CTCACTCACACACTCACACACACACACTCTCACACACACACACACACTCACACACTCACACACACTCACACACACACACACACTCACACTCACACACACACACTCACACTCACACACACACACACTCACACTCACACTCACACTCACACATAGAGCTTGGCAGCACCTGCAGAGCTGCGTGGCTGGAACCCTGAGCTGGAATGCCAAGGGATTTCAGGGATCCATGGGAGCCAGGGAACAGGCAGGGACAGACATGCTGCCAACAACAGGAGATGCCAGGAAAACGATGCAGAGGGGCAGGGGTGGGTTAGCGAAGGGAAGGGGAAGAAAGCAAGGGGAAAAGAGCTTTTCTGTCCCTCCAGGGCAGCGTTTCAGCCCCCACAAAGCTGATGGGAAGCTGCTGGGGTGAAGCTGCTGATGTGCCCCAGCAGAAATGCAGCCTCCAGCTCCACTTCTGCATCCTCGCAGCCAAAAGCAGTTTTGCCACGAGGCTGCACCGGGCTGGGCTTTGCCTCCTGTGCCACTCGGTGTGTCAGAACCGTGGGCTGGCTCTGGATCCTTCTCCAAAGAGCCAAAAGCAGAGAGAGAAAGGGGCACTGTGGTGGGAAGGTGCCATCCCTCAGGGCAGGGCAAGGCGAGCGCTCCCCTGCCCAGTGCCAGGTGTCCCTTTGCTGGTGGGGCAGTGATGAATGTCCCCAACCCTGGGCTGGGGGACACAACCACACACCCCAGCTCTTGTTGCCACTGGCTCTGGAACAGGAGCCCATTCTGGGGCAGGGGGATCATCTCCCACTGGTCGCTGCCGCCGCATTTCGAACTCATGAGCCACTCCTGGCCCCGCACGTGGAGCGCTGGCACGCCTGGGGACAGTGACAACGCCCTCCCTTGTGGCTGCAGCCACAGGAACTGCATTGTGTGCCCCAACACTGGGGCTGTGTTCCCCTTGGCCAGCCCCGGGAGGTTTCCCAACCCCTCTGCTAACACTGAGCCTCACTGGCCTTTTCATGCCAGGCTTTTCTGCTTCCCATTTCCCAGCACGGCTCTGCTGGCAGGGGTGACATTCCCAGCTCTTCCCAGTCAGCCCGTTCTGCTGGAAGCACGGGGCTCTGAGCCCACAGAACCCCCAGATTTCTCCCCTGTGAACCCCAAAGGGAGTGTGGGTTGCATGAGGAACGTGGCACTTGGCTCTGCTCCCTGTGGTGCTTGTGACCAGCCTTTGGAAAGGGTTTTCCTGCTCACCGTGCTGGGTCACTGGGAAAATCTACCTCCCAGAGGGGGTTTTTTTTATTGCTCAAAGCCTCCCCTAAGTGGAGAAGTACTGTGATATAGGTAAAACTGGGAAATCCTAAGAATGCTGCTGAGATAAACAGAGTCATCAAAATCAGTGCCAAAATGCCGTGGGAATTCACAGATTTGCACTCTGGAAGCAGCAGGGACAGTCAGGGCTGTCCAGTCATACTTGCAGCACCCAGAAACTTCCAGGCACTCTCTCCAAGCCTGATTCTACTTTGCCAACATCTGCCATTGTCCAATGTTTCTCTCCTCGCAGACAGAAGGAATTCTTTTACCCCTGAGAGCAGCAATATCCAGAACTAAACTCCCTGGGAAGAAACACTGATGCCCTTTCCATGTGCACCCTACCCTGCCTTACCCCTCTTTGCACATTTTCTCTTCCCATTGTCAAACCTAAACCCCTCCTGACACAGGGATCTCTATCCCAGGCACAGAAGGAGCTCTGTCCCATTATCTGAGGCAGAGAGAGCATCCACCACTTTCACTGGATAATCCCTTAATTAGTGAGGCCTCCAAAATAATCCTATTGAACAGTTTACAGGCAGCACAGTCTCAAACAAACCCTGCCACAGATCCCAGGGAAATGGCCAGTCTGTCACTCCTGGGTGTCACTGTATTAGCTGATTAGCTCCCTTTTAGATCTGCTAGAACAGGCTGTGCCCGACCCTCCCAGTCTTTCCACAGCACTAATGGACCTTTGATTAATAAATCACAGCTTGCTGGACTTGCAGGCCAAAAGATATTTCCCGGCTCCCTTCCAAGCTGGCACCCAGGAACAGCTTGTGGGCAGCACCCTTTGCAAGGAAAACCATCTCCATGCCAGCAGCTCCAGCCTCCCTGTGGAGGCTGAGGAAGCAGGATGGGGATTAAGACATTATTTGCTTGGCCCCATGGAGGAGAGTGGGAAGAAATGTTGTTACTGATTCAGGAAGACAGATAAAGAAACAATTGCTCTGCTTATCCAGCGTGGTTGGGAGTCAGGGATATGTGTGTGCCCTAAAGCATTAAGAAATGAGCTCTCCTCATGTCCTGCATCAACAGAGGAATCAGGGTCACTGCAGGGATTAAACAAGGGGGTCTGGGGCTTGAGGCACTTAAAGCCCTGAAGTCCAAAAAGTGCTCCCTGAAATCAAACCCTTGGGGCTAAAAAAAATGAAAACCTGTCCTCTGGGGCACAATAACAGTTATTCTTTCTCCTTTCTCTCCCTCAGTGCACACATATAAATATGTGCACTGCCCTTTTAACTGCAAATACTGAGCAGTTCTCAGAGGACAATGTCTGGAAAGGTTTCCTCCCATTGCCAGAAGAAACAAATGTCTTGTATGAGAGATGCTGGCTGGGGGAGAGAGGGGGCTGGGTTTGGATTGGGCTCTGAATGCTTTTTCTCTCCCCTCTTCCCACTCCCTGTTTCTTCTCTGATTCACAAGGAAACCACAAAGCAAACTCAGGACTGAATGAGACTTGGGTTTGTGAATGTTCTGGCTTTTTCACTTTTTTTTTTTTGACATTCACTTCCTCCCCCTCCCGCCCAAATCTCCTCCGTTTACAGCAGCCCAATAAACCAACCCTGCAAACCTCCACCAGTGGAAGCCCAACCAGAACCTGACCACGGATTTCATTTCCTCTGCAGGAGCCACTGGGAGTTCTACTGAGAGACAAAGGCAAATTTTAATGGTCTCGTTTGGTCGAGTCCTATTTAATTTCAGCTCTTCAAACACCTCTGTGTGAGGAGCAGAAGCCCAAATCACTGGGTGCTTTTGGCTGTGGAGTCCTTGAGGTGAATCCCTCTGTCTGCCCAGGTGCCTTCTCTGAAAAGCACCTTCCAAGACACCTCTGTGACCCTCCACATCAGCATCTTGCCATCGCCATGTCCCCAGAAGGCTCTGCTCTGCTTCAGAGCAAAACCCAGCAGAACCGACTGAAATTACCTTTCTCGTTGCTTTTATAACATATTTTATGGACTCCAGCCTCTGTCTACTCGATAATGGGATTTAAGAGTCTTTTTCTTAAATTTCACGAGCCACCCACTTTATTTCCATAGGCCTTTAAAATTCCAGCCTTGGATCAGCAGCTCTAAAATGAGTTAATTCCCCATCTAACAAGGCCTTGAGGGGGGAAAAACTCTGTTAATGCTTATTTACAAGGGTTGGATGATACAACGATGGACTAATCTGAGTGGAAAGGCTGAAAAGAATCTTGTGCAAAGAGCTGGATGGAACTGGTGGGGTTTAAGCAAGGCTTCCTTTTCCTGGGAAACAGGTTCTCCTGCTCAGGGCTGAGTAGGAGTGATCACACATCAAAGGCTTTGCTTATGCAACCACAGGGCCAAGAGCAACTCAGCCTGGGAAGGCACACAATCCCTGAGCTGTTACATCCCATGGAGACCCTCCTGGCAATGTTCTGGGGGGAAAAAAGTATTTTCTGAAAGTGGTTTATGATAGTGAAACATTTCATGAGCCAGGGTTGAGATGGGGAATATTCCACTGTGGAAGGAGAAGGTGAACCAAGATGTTGTGCTTTGGAACTGAGCTCTTTGACTTCTAAGTTTCACAAGGAGATCTGAACCCAGCTGGAAATGGAGTGACAGGTTTTAAGTGAAAAACTACTTTGGAATTTCAGAGAATCATTTAGGTTGGAAAAGATCTTTAAGGGCATGAAGTCCAACCATCCAAGCACCACCACCATATTCATCAATAAAGCATGTCCACGTATTTTCTGAACACTTCCAGGAATGGTGAGTCCACCACTTCCCTGTTCCAACGCTTTCCAACCCTTTCCATGAAAAAACCATTACCTGATACCCAATCTAAACCTCTCCTGCCACAACCTGAGGCCATTTCCTCTCCTTCCTTTCATACCACGGGACTTCCTCTGACCGATTTTTTAAGGTCATGCCGCTTCTGAAATAAAAATTTGGGGGGGGGGAAGAAAAAAAAGTAGAAAAAGAAGAAATTCCTGCAAAGCTGCAGTGCCAGCTCCAAGAAAGCCCAGCCCTACCCTGGGAACTGGCTCTGCATTGCACAGGAACCCGTCACACCAAGGGGCTAATGAGGGATCTCTCTAACAGGAGCTGGCAAGCATAAGGAAGATTTCACACCCTCCCTGCCATCAATGGCAGAGCCATTCAATGAGAGCCCTGCCTGCTCCTCAGTCACTCCCTTTGTGTGCATGGCTATTAATATCTTTACATGACTAGTCAAGCCACGGGCTAAGCTTTTGTGTTTTGGCTACTATTTCATGCTGACAAAACACAGGCACAAGTCACACCCACAGGAGAGTCAGGAAAGAAAGGGATGGTGGTGGTGGCCTTATTTGTAGCAGGAATGGCATTCTCCAGGTGTACTGAAAACATGGACTGGGTATATGGACTGTCACAGAAAGAGTGTCACACCTCCAGGAAGATTAAGGAGATAAGGCACCTAAAGAGTGACAGAAAGAGAGGCACAGGAAAGGAAATGTTACCCAAGGAAATCAAAACAAAAGGTCAACACCCAAGGCAAGAATGGAATTGATCCACCTGATCCCTCATCCAATACTTCCATTCACAGAATCACAGGAGGTTTGGGTTGGAAAGGACCTCAAAGCTCATCTCATTCCACAGGCAGGGACACCTTCCACTAGTCCAGGCTGCTCCAACCTGGCTTTGGACACTTCCAGGGGTGGGAAGTGACACTTCACACTGCCTGTCAGACAAAGAGAACTCAAATCCTCCGCCAAAAACTGCAAAGGAATCATCAGAAACGAGCTGGCAGCAGCAAGCCTTGCAACAAGACTGGAAGTTGGGAAGGAAGGCAGATGTTCCCAAGCCTGCAGCTGGTCCCTGATGGACCCAACAAGGAGCAGGTTGGTGAAATGGCTCAGCAGGGCTGAGAGGAGCCCATTCCCTGATCTCATTCCCAGATTTAATGAAGGAAGGTCTCGTTTGCCATGGGAAGCAGGAGCACTGCCTGCCTGCACTTTGTTCCAAAGGGCCTTTCCTTCCACACATGTCTGTCCTGATAACCCTGGTACAGTCCCACTGAAGGTTAACAAAGGGAATGTACTTGTTCAAAGAGATAACTGTGCATTAACTGTGAATTAAAGGACCCCAGGGCTGTGTTCAGCTGACACAAGCTGTGGGCAGGACGCACCTCCAAGCTGGATAATCCACCTGCAGTGCCACACTTTTGGGCTGTACTTACTGCTGAGTGGAGGCAAGAGAAGAGCTTATGGCTCTAAAAGAAGGCAGGTTGTGTTTAGAGACCCTGACCCATGGAGTGCTCACTGAGAAGTCTCTGAGCATCCCTGTTTCCCAGTCTTCTGCACAGCCAACATCCTCTCCCTGCCCAGGGAGGCTGAGGAGCCAGAGCCCTGAAGGAGATGTCCTGGAAAGAAGAAAGGGGCCAAGGAGACAGAGTTCACATGGGGAGGAGTTGCCTGGGTTTGATTTGAGGCTGAGTCAAGGCCAAGCCACAGCCCTGGATTCTCCATCACTGAGATCACCCAAGCCCGACTCGGAAAACAACTGACAGAACCTCCTCTCAGCTGGTGCCTGTGACACACCAAAGGCACTCAAGTCAGCCTTGTCCCCCCCAGAGCCGAGGGGGCTTTGGTCTGCCTTCATCCAGCACCATCTCACAGGCTGATGCTCTAGCATCTTTGCCTCCATCCCAGACACAGGGATGGTCCTACAGCCCTACAAACCCTGCAGGATATGCAGGGACAACACCCAAAATCCCAATTTCTGTGTCCTTTATCTCCACTTTTCCAAGGTTCCCCGTGCTGGTCCCAGGTCATTCTCAGACCTGCCAAACCTTCACCTTTGCTCGTTTTGGGGAGGGTTTCTGCACTTTTGGGTGATCTAAAATAAAGACCCTCCAGAAGAAGAACTGGAAGGATGCTCTTTCTGTGTGCCAGCACCCAAATCTCTGCCAGAGCTGACCAGAAGGAATGGCTGGGGTGGTTTCTGCCCAGCTTGGTGCTCAATGTGCTTTCAGCACTTCATCAAGGCAGGCAGCCCCTGGCCTGATCCCTCAGCTCTGCTCCTGCCCAAAGCTCTGCTATCAGCCTGCAAACATCCACAAAACCCCAGACCTGTTGCTCCTAATCTCTGTTTCCCTTTTCTGCTCAGAAGTGACAAAGCACGAGGCAGCTCCTGCCTCACATTCCTCCAAGCCCACAGGAAACCATAAATCAGGAGGAAAGTATAACAGGCAGGGAGAGCTTGCAAAAGGCCAAGCAGCAGGATGGGCCCAGGGGCTGGGAAAGGGAACAGGGAATCAGCACAGGCAGCCACAATGTGGGCACTAACCCACACCTCCAGCTTGGCTGGGGCAGGTCCTGCTCCAAAAAGAGGGGGGAGGGAAACTAAAAGTCTTCCCCTCCTCCAAAGGAAAATATATAGACACATATATCTCTGTTCTACATTTCCTTCTGCTATCCCATTGCCTCTTCTGGATCGTTATTATATAATAATAATGGTGGTGATGGTGATGGTGATGATGGTGATGGTGATGATGGTGATGGTGATGATGATGATGATGATGAAAAAACCTTTTAGCAGGAGAGGGTTGAGCCTCCCCAAGTGCCACCTGGGCAGAATCTCAGCTGCCTTCAGGGGCACCAAGTGACCCTGGCAGGGGACAGGCCACGAGCAGGAGGGCAGGGTGGCTGTGGGGTGGGAGGAAGAGCTGAGCTGAGTTTGTGAGAGAGACTGTGACGTGCTGCCTTGCTTTGGCTCTTGAAGCAGGAGGACCTGGCAAACATCAGTCTCTGTGATGCTCCACCTGCCCCCAGCAGCCCCAAAGACAGGGCTTTGGGCTGGAGCTTTTTGTGGCTGGATGCAGCAAGGAGCTGCTTTGTTTAGAGGTGACTTGTTCTGGTCAAAATGGCTGAGATTTGCTGTGGCCCAGATAAATCTATTTATAGTGAGCGTTATGCTAATTCCTCACGGGGATCTGATCCACTGGCACTCGCTGCAGCTTTAATTCTTCCTGCTACCTGTCCTTTTTAACCACTTCAGGGCAGCCACAAGCCCTTCCATGCTCAGATCACCAGCTCTGACAACAAGGGACATGTGTTCTTCCCCCTGCTTCCCTTTCCAGACAACCACATGGTGCTGCATTTCCTTCTCCCTGTGGAAAATGCTGCTTCAATCCGTGTTTGGAATAAGTGGGAGAAACAGGTTACAGGAGTAATTTTAAAGCCACTCATACTTAAGTCACTTAAAAAAAATAAAAAAATAAAAAAGGAATTATTTTCATCACCTTAGCTGAGGTTCATGTTTGGTTTTGTAAAGACTAATTCACATACTGCCCCTCTTGTGAACTAAGGAGCGTGGAGGGGATTTAACTCATCATTCAAATGAGTCTTTGGGATAAACTGCACCAATTTCTTAATGGGGAAGCTGTAATAGAAGAGCTGTTTTCAGTGCTTGGAGTCCCCTATTTTTGCTCCAGGATAATGGAATAAGCTGTATTTCTAATCTTGACTAAAATCTCTCTACAGATGGCTATAAGCATGATGCAGATGTGGAAGGCTGTGCCAATGCTTTTGGATCCTGGCAGCACGAGGGAGTTTTCTGCAGGGAAAAAATGAGGCAGAGCAGCAGAAGCTTGGAGGATGTAAGTGGCATCAAAATCATCTCTCTCCTCTTCATTGTTTTATTCTCATTTGGGTTTTTTGGGAAGGCTCAGTGAAAAATGACTTCTCCTTTCTGAGCCCAGTGATCGCTCAAAGAACTTGAACTTGTCATCAGCTCCAGCTCCTTCCCTGCTACAGAGCTACAAGTAGCCACCAGACTCCACTCCTCACTCCTCAGAGAGTCCCACTGGGCAGGAATTTAGGATTCCTGCCCTGTCCTGCTGCAGGGGAGGGCTTGGATCACCAGTTTGCCAAGAGCAAGGCAGCACAACAAACCATTAAAGCACAGAAAGTCCATCAAGACCTGAAGAAGTGACTGCCCAAATCTCTTTTTCACTGGTGCACAGCCCCAGATATTTCCTGGTGTTTGGTGTTTTATTTCCCTTTCCAAGGGAGGCCACATGCAGGTGTACAATCCCTAAAGCCATCATGTTTTCTCGAGAGGTGAGGAGGTTCTGTGCCTAAACTGAGCTCTGGCCTTGGTAACAGTGCTCACAACATTTTGCACACTCCACAAACCCCCAGTGTTTGTCTGGAACAAGCTAAATGTCAGTTTACAGCTCCTACCCTTCTCCTGAGAGGCTGGAGGTGTATGTTTAGACAAGGCTTTGAAGCAAGATGAGTAAGACTTCACAGTTTGGTTGCTTGGTGTGTTCCATTGACTTTAAATCTGTACATTAATATTCAGCAAAAACTGACACTGTCTTTAGGAGACATACAATGACAAATATGGCTTTCATGCCCTCTGCTACACATACAAATAGAGGATTTTCCAGTAGTGCTTCTCATTTCTGTTCAAATTAGAAAAAGGCCTATTGGAATTTAGTAAAGTATTGGAGTGTGCCGAGTGCTTTGAATTCTCCATCACTATTTTCTGAGCTGGTCAGCTCCTGCAGCATCAAGGAGCTACTTGGACCTGCTTTGAGAAGGGCATTGGATTAGATGACCTCCAGAGGTCTCCTCCAACCTAAATTACTCTGGGATTTAATGGCTTAGAGACGAAATCCTTCCTTAGCTCTTCTAATGCACTCCTTATGTAATGTATCTCATGATAACAGGTTTTCCCCAGCTTCTCTTTTGCAACTCACAGCCAAATGTTCAAGGAGACCAGAGTGACTTGAGCATCTGGATGTCCCATGCCCAGCCCTGGTGGATCCCTAAGGCAGGGAGCAAAGGCTGTGCAGAAAGCAGGTTATTTTTCACCACTCATTACACTCCTGAGGGGAAATTCTGACAAAAGTTGCAGCAAACTATTTCCTCCTTGTGCCCACAGCGCTTGAGCAGCTTCCCAAATCTGGAGAGAAAAGGGAAGCAGCCCAGCAAGGTCATGGCATTGTCCATTTTCCATCAGTGCTGTTTCAGTGGGAGGGGAATCCCATGAGAAGAGTGATCTGGTGGGCACAGGTGGGTCAGGAACCAGCACTGGAGCAGTCTGGTCCCCTAGGGTGGTGTCTCCTCTCCACTCAGCCCTTGGCTGGCTCAGGCCACGAGATGTCTGTGCCACCTATGACAGAGCCAGGCAGGACCATGGTCCCCTTGGGGGCTCTGTTCAGATATCTGGTTGGGACAAGGCACCATCCTGAGGGCACAGGGGCTTCCCAGGGCAGTCAGGACCACCCATCTCTTGTTCAACACTGTCCTTGTGCCTTTCAGTTCCCTGAGAGCCATTTCTCAACCCAGGGGCTGAGCAGAGCACCTCGAAGGGATGGATTCTCCACAAAGCCCATTCCACCACGAGCACTAATGCTGGTGGATCAGCAGAGACCTGACAAAGGTCATCTGGTCACCACCACACAGCAGCTTCCACCTTTAGCTCATCCCAGCATCGCCCCTTTTCTGCTGAGAGCCACCAACTCCCCTGGATTATCAGCCTGACTAGATCTCTGCCTTCCTTTGTGCTCAGAATATTCATTTTGCAGGAGAATGACACGGCTGCAGCATCAGCTCTGGTTCAGTGGACAGCAAATTTCAGCACCACCTCTCTAATCTGCTTTGAGAAGAGTCCAGGGAGAGATACAGGTCTGAAACAACATGGACACAGCACTCCTGCAGTTCAGCAACCTCCAGTATCCTCTCTGAGCATCCCACTGGGCAACCCTCCAGGGATGCAAGAGTGGGTTTGGGGTTCTGCAGAAGGAAATATCACCCAGAGACTGGGTGAGCAAACCAAAGGTTGGACAGGACTCTGAGCAACCTGATCTAGTTCAAAGTGTCTCTGTCCCTAGTGGGGAATTGGACTGGATTGGATTGGATTGGATTGGATTGGGTTGGATTGGATTGAATTGGATTGGATTGGATTGGATTGGATTGGATTGGATTGGATTGGATTGGATTGGATTGGATTGGATTGGATTGGATTGGGTTGGATTGGGTTGGGTTGGATTGGACTGGATGGCCTTCAAAGGTCCCTTCCAACCCAAACCATCCCATGACTCCATGAGACACGTGCCCCAAACCAGGCACACCACCAACCCAACATTCTCCCTGCTCACAGCTTCAGCAGGGGGGTCATTTGCACCCTCCCAGGAGTGATGCTTTTTCCTGCACCGCTTTGGTCCAGCTTTCTGAGCAGCTTCAGAGCAGAGATGGCCTGATTGCTCATCTCCCTGGGCTGCAGGGATGGAGCTTCTGCACTGGCAATACAGAAACGGCACAGCAAGGACTAAACATAGCAATATTCTTTCCTGAGCTGAAGGAAGAATCATTACGTGGCATGAGACTCCTTCGATGACATTTGTTTGCTTTCTTTTTTATCAAAAAAAACCACTTTTATCCAGCAGTTTCTATCTTCCCCCCAAGTGACCTTGGAGACATCCGTTTACCAACAGGGCTGGAGCAGTTCCAGCAGCCTTTGTTGAGACTTCCCCTGGTCCACAGCTGAGCTCAAGCCACCCTCCCCCAGCAGGGACGTCTTTCAGCACTAAATGCTCCTTGTTTCTTTATTTCTCTCCCTCCCCTGGGCCTTGGCTTGGAGCTGGAGCTCCCCAACCTCTGTGCTCCCTTTGTCTCTGGCTGAAAGGCTTTTCCTGTGTCGTGTCCTGCCAAACACAGCAAAGGTCCTGCCCTCCCTGGCAGCAGAAGTGCTGAAAGTGCTGCTGACCCCGGGGGCAACAGGGGAGGGTCCTGCCCCTTCCTCTGCCCTGGGACACTTGGGTGTCACTTGCACCCTCCCAGAGGTGCCAGATGGTTTTTGCTGGGTCCCAGTGCCACTAAACAGCTGGAATTTTTTTTCCTGTGGGGTACTGACACCACAACACAGCCCTTTCCTAAAGGGAGGACAGGTTATGGCAGGTGCTGCATGGAGGGAATAGGAATTTATTTATTCCTCTCAGGGGTTGGGGAGGGTCCCATTTTTCTAGCTCTGACTTCCCCTGACACCTCTCCAGAGGGAGCAGAACTGCTGTGATGTGGCTGGGACTGGGGAATTCATTCTCGTGTAAAAGATAAGTTCTCAGTCATGAAGTTCTGGAGAAGGAGACTTTGGAGTGCAGCTGGAAGGACTTCCACCAGTTACACATCTGGGAGGGACTGTCACATCCCTTTGAGCTGAATCATGCTTGCAGGATTCCATCACTGTGCTCCTGCATTCCCAGTGCTGTCCTGGACCCTGCCCTGGAGACAGCTTGGTTGGGCTCATCTGCAAGGAGAGAATTCCCAAGCTCACACAAAAGTCAAAATGTTGAGGGCAGAGGGAATAACTGGAACCACTGGAGTAAAATTAATATATCCCCTGTGCTGAGGGATGCAGCCCAGGCAAGGGAGAACAAAGCTGGCATTGTAGTAACTGGGTCTCAGCAGAGGAAAAGGACTCAAGCACAAAGTCCAGGGTCAGAACCACAGGGATTCTCAGATATTCACCCTCCATGATGAAGGTTTAGCCAGAAACCTCCACTTCCTCTTGATTTCTTGGCATCTCACACAGCTCATCTCCACCCACACAGTTCAGAACTGCAGGTAACAGAGGCACAGAGAACTAAACTGTGACTGACTAATTGTGGGGAACACAAGCAAAGATGAAAGTCCACGAGGCTGGAAGCGACAGCATTTTGACTTCTGAGAGAAGCCTCTCCCCATCCCACCAACACATACATCAGCCGGGAGGTTTGCAGTGTCTCAGCCCTGTTTACTACTTTGGCATTTTCTGCATTATCTCTGAACTCAGATGAGTCAGTGGCACATCAAGAGCTTGCGTTAATTCCCAACTCCTAAACTCAATCTGGCAGGGCTGGGTTTATTCCACTCTTGGAACACTGAAGGCAGGAGTCTTCCTACAAATGTCAGTTTGCTGCCTCCTTGTCCCCCAGCCTTCAGGTGGGCAGATCTCTGCAAGCAGCAGCTGAAGTGCCAGCCGACAGACTGTGCCAGCAGGAAATGTGGGAAGGGTGGGAGAAGGGAAAAAAGGGGGGGAAAAG
>JAWWEE010000366.1:0-12345 GCA_035221455.1 Xenops minutus | reverse complement strand
GTCGCTCGGCGATGACGTCACGGGGCGCGCCGGGGCCGGGGCCGGGGCCGGGGCCGGTCCGGGATGCACCGGAGGGGGGTGGGAGCGGGGGCGATCGCCAGGAGGAAACTCACCGAGGTCAGGGGGGGAAACACGGCACGGGGAGGGGGTGTGGGACCCCCTGGAGCCAGGGCAGGGCACGGGGGACGGGCACCGGCACACCGGGCCTGGGGGAGGGGGGCCCGGTCTGGGGGGGAGCGGGCAGGGCCCCGAATTTTGGGGTGGGGGAGCTGACAGAGCCCCCAGTTTGGGGTAGGGAAACCTGTCAGGGTCCATTGGTGCCATGGGACGTGGGTCAGGGTCCGTGGTCTGGGATGGGGGAGCTGCCAGAATCCCTAATTTGGGGTAGGGGATCTGACAGAGCCCCTGATTTGGGGTAGGGGATCTGACAGAGCCCCTAATTTTGGGGAAGGGGGAGCTGACAGAGCCCCCAATTTGGGGTAGGGAAACCTGCCAGGGTCTGTTGGTGCCATAGGGGGTGCATCAGGGTCCACGGTCTGGGATGGGAGAGCTGCCAGATCCCCCAGTTTTGGGGATGGGGGAGCTGCCAGGGTCCAGTAGTACTGCAAGAGTGGGCTCAGGGTCCACAGTTTCGGGTGGGGGCTCTGCCAGGCTCCTTTGGTACCGTGGGAGGGGGTTCAGGACCCCCAGGTTTGGGTGGAGGCTCTTCCAAGGCCCACCAGTGCCATGTGAGGGGGTCCAGGCTGTGCCAGCCCTGTGGGGGTGGGTTCCAGGCACGGTGTGGGGCCATCCCCATCCTCACATCCCAGCCCAGCCCTGCTCCAAGCAGGATGCCCCGAGCCCCCCCTGGGCTGTGTATCCTCCTGGTTCATCCATCTCTCTCCTGGAGTTCTGGCTCCAGGCCCACCTTCAGCACTGTCTCCCTCACCCTGTTTTCCCTCTGCAGGCCAAGTACAAGGAGCGAGGGACAGTCTTGGCCGAAGATCAGCTGGCCCAGGTGGGACATCCCCCTGTCCCCCTCCCTACCCACATCCCAAGCATTTTCCATGCCTAGTGCCTTGTCTTATCCCCGCTGGGGTCTCATCCTGGTTTGTACTCTGTTCTCTGCCCTGCCCTTGCAGATGTCCAAGCAGCTGGACATGTTTAAGACCAACTTGGAAGAGTTTGCCAGCAAACACAAGCAAGAGATCCGGAAAAACCCCGAGTTCCGTGTGCAGTTCCAGGATATGTGTGCGACCATCGGAGTGGATCCCTTGGCATGTGAGGAACAGGCACTGGGCTCAAGGGCAGGATCCATCTCCCTGTTCCCAGACTCCAAACAGCTCATGGTGGAGCTGGGGGAAGTTGTCCTTGAGGAAAAGTGATGGTGCTTTGATTCCTGGAGCTTGGGAATTGCTGGGATACCCCCTTGGGTGGGGGAGAATGGGTGGAGAAAACCAAAAATCCAAGTCCTCCCAGTGAGGTTTGTGAGCTGCCTACTTCACACCAGGTGCTGCTCAGGAAGGGTGTTTTTCCCAGTGTTCCAATCGCTTTTCCCTCTCTCACTTCACAGCTGGTAAAGGATTCTGGTCGGAGATGTTGGGAGTTGGAGACTTTTACTATGAACTGGGGGTGCAAATCATTGAAGTTTGTTTGGCTCTGAAACACAGGAATGGAGGTGAGGATCTGATTCCTGGGAGATACAGCTAACCAGAAACACTTTTCCCTGTGGAAAATGAGTTGTGTCTCTCAGATTTCACTAATTATTGAGGTGGTCGTTTTGTCTTTGCTGTGCCCACAAAGCCTTGTTTTGTTTCTACAACCTGTTGTACCTACAGCACTTTATTGATTCAGAAATCACCAACTCTGCCCTGCCTAGGGAACTAAAATATAACTCAGGATCATGGAAAGGAGCAGGGATCAGTGGCAATCCTGAACGAGTATGAGCCTGCTTGGAGTCTGAGATTGGCTCTTAGGGATCAAAGCAATCTCCAGAAGGCTGGAATACCAGATAGAAGTGCTTAATTAAAAGATTGTAGATACTCTTCACTCCAAAAGGACAGTTTGAGACCAGGAATGGCACTGAAATTGTGGGAGAGGGCAACAGCTGCCTGGGACCAAGGCTGGGTGATTATCTCACCCAGTGCTTCGTACTGGGAACAATGAACAGACACTGGGAGCCTTTGGCAAAGCACAAAGGACCCCTGAGTGCTCTCTCTGGAGTAGTTTTGTTGCCATGAGTGATGTTTTCCTGTCCCCTCTTGTTGTCTCCCAGGTCTGATAACACTGGAAGAACTTCATCAGCAAGTGCTGAAGGGGAGAGGGAAGTTTGCTCAGGATGTCAGCCAGTGAGTGTCTGGATGTCCCAGGGAAGGGGAATCAAATAGGATTTGGGGAAGAAGAGGGGGTGATTGGTTTGGGGACTCCAAATTTGACTTCTAGCAATGGAGCCACTTCCATGTGATTCAGCAGTAATGAGTTGGCACACTGCTGCTCCCTGAAATGGTTTTCCCTGGGAGCTCTCAGGAGACAAATCCAGCCCCAGGTTGCTGAGGCTGCTGTGGCCTCCTGAACTGTGAGGAAGGGACTGATAAATGTCACTACAGAAGCAGATTTTAGGACACAACTCACTTAATTGGGGCTGAATCTTCAAGTTTAGCACTTGAGGCTCAGCTGCTGCAATTGTGTCTCTAACTCAAGTCTGCAGGGGGGCACAAATACCCAAACTCCTCCTAAATTGCTCTATTCCAGCTGCTGATAACCAGAAACTGCAGCTCCAAGGAGCTCTTAGAGCTCATGGCTTCTGCTTGAGTCTCCCTCATTTGCAGGTCGTAGAGTGCAGTCTGAGAGGTTTTAACTGACCTCTGCTCCTCAGGGATGATCTCCTTCGTGCCATCAAGAAGCTGAAGGTCTTGGGGAATGGCTTTGGGATTATCCCTGTTGGTGGGACATATCTGATCCAGTCGGTGCCAGCTGAGCTGAACATGGATCACACCGTTGTCCTGCAGCTGGCAGAGGTACCAGGCTGGGTTTTAAACACACCTTGTTGCTTCCCTGGCAGGGAACTGGGCTTAGACCTGTATGCAAAACTGTCCACACTCTGCTAAACTATGGATTTAAGTCTTGGCTCGAAGGAGACAGTGTTTTTCCTCTTTTTACAGAAAAAGGGCTTTGTAACAGTCAGTGAGATCAAGTCTAGTCTGAAGTGGGAGACAGAACGTGCAAAGCAAGTGCTGGTATGTGGGGAGGTCTCGTGTGCCAGGGGAGTTCAGTGCCACTGGGGCAGTTCCTACAGCCCTGGGGCACACACTGGGCTGGGAATGTTACCAGGGATGCACAGGGATCCTGAGCTGCTGGAATTCCAGAGGCAGAAATTCATTCATTTCCCCTAAAATTGCATAGAATGGTTTGGGTTGGAAGGGACCTTAAAGCCCATCCAGTGCCACCCCTGCCTTGGGCAGGGACATCTTCCACTATTCCAGGTTGCTCCAAGTCCTGTCCAACCTGGCCTTGGACACTTCCAAGGCTGGGGCAGCCACAGCTTCTGTGGCACCCTGTGCCAGGGCCTGCCCACCCTGCCAGGGAAGAATTCCTTCCCACCTAACCCTGCCCTTTGGCAGTTTAAAAACATTCCCTCTTGTTCTGTCAGTTTGAACCTTGTTAGCTCAGGTCCTTCATAAACAGAGGAAGATATCTGGACTATATACTGGTCAAGTTGAGTAAAAACTATCATAGCCCAAGTTCAACCTTTCCCTTCCCTTCAATACATGTGGGATTGGGCTCAAATGGCTGAGGAGCCATTCCCAATAAAGTTTCACTCACACGTTCTGCTCTCTCTGTACAGGAACACTTGCTGAAGGAAGGAATGGCCTGGCTGGATGAGCAGGCACCAGAAGAACCTCAGTACTGGCTCCCTGCTCTCTTTACAGAGCTGTACTCTCAGGAAATCACTCCAGAGGAAGCCAAGGAGGCAATTCCTTGATTGTTCCCTGTTCTGTGCCTGTCTAGAATCCTCAGGAGGTTCTTTGCATATCACCTGAAACACAGGGACAGTGGACTTGAAATAAAAGTTTTGTAAAAAGTGTCTACCTTGAAAATTTTATAGGATTAATTCCAGCTGGCTTCCCTCTGGATTTTGCTCCCTGATTGTGGGTGGAAATGCCACATATTACTGAAAACTAAATGTCACAGCAAGTGGAAAACTGTCTGAGCTGTAAGTGGAGTCTCGGAGGATGCAGATGGGATTCTGGCTATAGAAGGGGGGAAACAGTTCTGTAGCTCTGTGCTCTAGGAAGGAGTTGTTGGTTGTTGTTCCACTGAGGAATACCACAGGCTCCATTCTGCCAAAACAAACTTTATTGCACAAAAAAAAAAAAAAAAAGAGAATCTTATGTACAATAGTATATAAACAAGGTATCTTAGAGTGACTCTTGTGCATATATTTTCAACTCAATTAGGTCTAAAAATCTGTTGCTAAAACATCTCTGCCTAGAGCAGTCATTGAGGATTGTCACTTGGAAATGGAGACATTCAGAAATGGCAGGACAGAACATCAGAGCTAGAAAACTAATACTTCTCTTACAGCCACATGCGAGGTGGGTGAGTAGTGTCCACAATAAGGCATTTTCTCGTTTCCTTGGATGGGTGATGGTCACACCACATGCACCACACACGGAGTTCAGAGCCAGCTCTGCCCTGGGGGGGCAGCAGAGCCACAGCTCCACCCACGACGCTACTGAAGGGTGACAAACAACGTGACATTTACAATGGGATTGAAGAGGTGGTGACAGACCTCTCAGGAGACCCAAAACTCATTGCAAGGTGGACCCCACTTCCTTTGCCCCTGTGCATGTTCAGTGAGTCCTATGTCAGCTCAGCTTTCCCTCCAGGGAAGACTTTTTAAGTCTAAATCATGACAGACCCAGGGGAGTTTGCTAAAGGGGGGAAAAAAAAAATTCCCAGGTTGTTAAGAAACACCTTAATTCCAAAAGGTTTCCACCTTTCAGCTTTTCTGAGTGCAGGGTTCTGAGGGCTGTGAGAGTTGAGATAAACCACAAAGGCTGGGAATAATCCCGTGGCACACGGGGCATTGCCTCGCTGTGCTGGTGTTGGAAGTTCTCCCACCACCACCAGGAATCTGAAACAGGGCCAAGCTGGTGGGAAGGTGTTTAAGGAAACTGGGAGAGGGCCCAGGACAATGTGCAACTTTGTGCTTAGCTTTCTATCAAAGCTCTCATAAAAATAATTAAAATAAAATAGAAAAAAAAAAAAAAAGATTAAGCTCTTTATCAACAAAACTCTGCTCCAATCAATCCTCACCAGGCTCAGTTACCTGGAGAAAGTGGGTTTCTCACCTCCACCCACTGAACACGTTGGAGGGAATGGCACAGCCAGCAGACACCTCTCCAAGAGGGTGGCCTCCACTCACAGGAAAACCTGCTCTTTGAAACACTCAAATACACTCAAATGTTAAGTTTTACAACACTCAGCCAAGTTTGGCAAAGGAATTTGTCTGTAACAAGGCGTACACCTCCAAAAAACTCCACCCAGGAGTTGCCCTTTATTCCAGTATGTCCATCTGATGGATCAAGGGAGCAGCAGGGAGTGAGGTGGCAGGAGGAAGATGGGAAGGAAATAAAATATGACACTGACTGGAGAGGTGGAAAGGAAAGAACTCCAGGTGAGGAAACAAGAAGAAATTACTTTTAGAATGCTAAATTCAAATCAACACCTTAAAAAAAATAATACACAAACTAGACTTGTTTTTAAGTGCTCCCCCCCATCTCTGACCAACAGTTTCTCATCCTCCCTTGCCCAAAATGCCAGGAATGACACACCTTATGGATTCCTGCAGTTTCCACTTTCTATCTGCCCCTTTGCACCTGAAGTTTTGGTGGCCAAAGCCACCCAGGGCTTGAGTAAAGCTTTCAGAAAGGAGCCCAAACTCCACCACTGCTCTTTATCTTTGGTCTGTCTAGAAGAAAGACATCAGGTAGCTGGGCTCCACGGAGCAGAGAGGCTCCACCTCTCCCAGGTTTCCCCTGGACACACCCTGGGACTCATCAAAGCACTCCCACAGCCACAGCTCCACTGTTCAGCACGGCCCCAGGCAAGGGCTCACTGTCTAGGAACAGAAAAGCTGTCAAGGATTTTGCAGTCTAGATCTCATTTTTAATCAAATGGAGGTTAAAAAAAAAAAAAAAGGGAAAAAAAAAAAACCAAAACCCCTCAAAAACCAGTGTAGGTGTTTCCAAAAAATAACCTGATGCCACATGCTCCGGCTTTCTAGCGCAGGAAGTACCTTGTAGGAGTAGCCTGTCTCAAGCTTGGCTTTGTCTAGCGTGAAGTCTCCTCAGTCAGCATTTCCCACCAGAGCAGTGGAGGGAGGCAGGAGATTCCCCCTGGTTTGCCCTGCTCTGGCAGTGGTTTGGTTGTAGAGTCTGTCTGGGGTGCAGGCAGAGCATCCCCGTGGCTCTAAGCTTTGGAGCAGCCCTGCGTGTCTGTCTCTGTCTCCGAGGAGCTGCTCTCAGAGTCTATCTCCGTGCTCTCCTGCTGGTGTTTCTCCTGCACCTTCTGCCGGATTCCTTGCAAACGCACTAGGAGGGACTGGTAGTCAAAGTGGCCTCGTTTTTCACCAAAGGGATCCTGCAAGGAAACCAAGGGTGTAAGAAAAATCTTTTTAGTCGATTTAGTTAGGGTACAAATATCTGTGAGGTAAAGTTTAGCAAAAAGGAAGTTTCTATGTCAGCACGTGCTGGGTGCCCTGGCCACGGAGGTCCAAAATGCACACGCCCACCCCAAAAATCATGCTTTTTATGTGTCTCTAGGGTCCTGCCTTGTCAGTATAATGAGAGGAGTGGGCCTCTTCTTCTGATTGGATTTGGTATGCCCCCCTGTGCAGGGAGATGGGGTCTCCTGGTCAGAATGACCACCTTCTCCTGCACACAAAGGACTTGCCACGTGACTGGGGCCCATTTCAGCCATATCATAATCCATTTTCATAATTCCCTATTCCCGAACACAAATTGTCCCTGGCCCCAGTTCCAGACAGGACCTGGTACCTTACGACTCCCACAATACGCCTGAAGAAGATAATTTTTGAATTAATGAACTATTTGTTTGTAATAAAACCATATTCTTTTATTTCCCACAAGGGGTAAGGCTGTTAATACAGAGCGTTGTCCCTCTGGTGGGCAATGCTTGAGCTGTGTAATAATTGGGAATAAACAATGGAAGAGTTCAGGGTTAAATCCCAGCTGAGGGGGGAGAGGCCTCGTAACTTCCCCCTGTCGTGGCAGAGGTTGGAGACTGGTGATATTTTCTCTTTGGGAAGCATTACAAACCCAAGCAAACTTCAAACCAGACGAAAGGCTGAGCAGACAGGGGTTGGATTTCAACTACCAGCTTCAAGGAAGTAAATTATTGCAAAGATTTGGTCTCAGGGTAACTCCAGGGAAAACATTACAAACCCAAGTCTCTGCAATCCAGAGGCCAAAGACTTCACCACACTTTAAATTAGTGCTACAGACCCCATCCAAATGAAAAGCATCACTATTCCCACTTGAAGTCAAGGCCCCAGCTGAGCTGGAGCCAAGTCAGAGGCACAAAGTCTTTGAAGATTATTTAACGTGTGCTGCTTTTATCCCCATCCCAGGTCAAAGACACGTTGCCAGGGCTAGATGAGGTGGTGGTGGAGTCTGTGCTGTCCTATCTGATGGGAATCTTTGGTACAAGCCAACATGTGGCCCCAGAATTAACAAAACAGCACATCTGGCAAGGACTCAACTGATACTGAGCCTGGGGTGACTTCATTTTAAATCCTAATGAAAACAATGATATCATCTCTCCAGCACCTTGTTTTCAGGCTTCCTGTGCTACTGTTTACAAGTGAGCAGAAAACCAGGCATGGCACCATCACCTCTGGGAATTGAGCTCAGTGATCCTCATAAACCCTGGAGAGAGCACTTTGCTCCTCCAAGGACAAACAATGGGCCACACCTGATAATCCTCTAGTGTCACCAAACTTCACCACACCTTCGGTTCACTACTCCCTGCAGCTGTAAGTCAAGCACAGCCATTCCTTATGGGGATTTCTCACTCCAAACATAACTCTCCTGCTTTGGGAGTGCTTTCAGTTTATGAATTACACAGCACTGACAGGAAAAAAGGGCTCGGAGACACCAGCTCATTAAATCAATCACCTCCATCTTTTCTTAGCAGTGGGATTTCTCAATGAGTCAGAGGAGAGGTGGGGGATGAGGGAGGAAGACACATCTGTTCATATGCAAACAGCTTGGCAATCTGGTTTTTAGTCTCCTTCCCTGCAGAAAGGAGCTCCTGGATTCCACCTGTCTGGATGTGTCTGTTGTATTGTCACTGTTCCTCCCTCAGCCACTCTCCATCTCATCTGGGAGAACAAGGAGTGGCAGAGAGAAGTTCTCATCTTCTGTCTGAGCAAAGGAGGCCCAGAAAAAGAGAAACTCTAGCAGTGACCCAGCAGGAAAATGCTGCAGTGGAGTTCAGTTGCCACCAGCACTGGATAACCTGAATGTGCCCTTCCTGCTTGACACCAGATCCAGGTGAAAGCAAACTGTACCAGTTCCAGGGCTGAAAGAAGCACCTGCTTGCCTGAAGAGTGTCTCAGGTCCAGCCTTTAGAAATCTGACAGCCTGGAAAATATTGTGTGTGTGTGCTCCGAATCTGGGGATGGCAGTGTTTTATCCACAGGAACCTCTCAGGTCTCAGTTTCATGGTTGGAATGCAGATTTCATACACCCAGATGTACCTCTGGTGCTGCACACTGTGGTTTGTCACCAAGCACAGACCCTTTATAACCAAGAGAACAGTGTGTCCCTCACCTGCATCGTCTGTCCTTGGAGATACAGTCTCTCTTTACACACCCCTTCGTAGAAGTCGTAGTATTCCATGAAGGATTTCTCCATTACACCCCTGAACACAAGGAGAGGGCAAACAATCAACACAACAACAGCCCCATCCCCCAGGCTCACCCCATCTCACTAATCCCTGTGCATGGAGTTGCCTGGGACACCCTGCATGTGTCCCTGCCAGGGGTACCCAGAGGCAGGACACAGCCAAAGGAACTGCAGATCACTGCAGCTGAAGGGATCCTGCACGTGCTCCCACAACAGCTGCACTCCCCTCCCTCCAGGATTTTTTCTTCCCAGAAGACAAGGCCCATTTATTCCCAAACACAAGCCAGAGGATGCAGCCATTGTGCTCATTAACACGGCCTTTGTCAAGGCACAGCTCCTGGGCACCACACGGACCAGCCACCCACTGCAGGGGGGGAAAATGACTCTTTGCTGGGCCAGGGAGAGCAGCTCCCAGGATGTCAGGAATAGTTTATCCTGCTTCCCCACACCCACTTCTCCTGCTCCCCCCTTCCCTCCCTCTTTTCCATACCGTAATGGCTCAGGACAGGGACACTTCCCTTCCAGCATGTCACACACTGCCACCCGGATGGTCTCATGCCGAATGCACTCGTTGTAGTTCTTGCTGTCCCCGGGGTGCCTCTCCTGCAAAAACAATTTGGGCCAGTGAGGCCAAACCTCTGCAATGGCTCTTCATCTCTCCCTCCTGGGCCTGACAAGTTTCAGTGGTGCATGAACCCAGGGCAGCTCTGCCTGCCTGGTGTGTGCTGAGCTGATTTATGCAGCGAAGGAAAAGCTGGCAGGATCTGAAGTGTCTCCAGAGCCACAGACTCGCACAGTGTGGAGACAGGTCAAGTGGAAAAGTTAGCACAGAAAGCTGCCTCTGTCCATGAAAAGCTGAGCAGTTTGGTTCCTGCAGGACAGAATGTCCCAAGGAAGCCATTCCAGGAGTGGTGTATCAGGGAAAGGAAGAGCCATCCCTTTTCCCCAGCAACTCCTTGAGTGCCTCACATTCTTCCCTT
This sequence comes from Xenops minutus, assembly GCA_035221455.1. Lineage (NCBI taxonomy): Eukaryota > Metazoa > Chordata > Aves > Passeriformes > Furnariidae > Xenops > Xenops minutus. The sequence continues at coordinate 2,453 of JAWWEE010000366.1, read as the reverse complement.
CCCTCACATGTAGGTGAGCTCAGCACCCTCTGGTTCAGAGCTGGCTTGTAACTCCCCCGCCAGCTCAAGCTGGGAAAGAGCCAAGCCACATCACCTACTTCTGATCCCAATTCCAGCACGGAATTTGCCACCAGGAGCAAGGAGTGGAGGGAAGCTCCAGCTCAAAGGCTCACCTGCTCAAAGCCAGGCTCGTTGTGGTAAGGGTTCTCAGTCATCAGGGACTGGATGGAGATGAGGACTGAGGAGATACTCTGAGCTGGGCTCCAGGCAGGCCCGGTCCAGGTGCTGGGACAGCAAAACAGAAAAGCAGCAATTAATTAACCAGGCAGGACTGGCTCAGGGAACACCATCCCTCCACCAGCAAAGCTCAGAAACCACACCTGGGCCTGACAGAAATGCACAGGAAAAAACACAGCTACCACAGAGAGAGAAGCACTGGACATTGAAAAAGTTTTTGGGGTCAAAGTAGTTTATTCTCTCAACTAAATGAGAATTTTAGCTTGAGCAAGACAAGAGAGATTGATAAACCTCACACTCCTAACAGACATGGGAATCACAGGGAAGTAATAGGGAATTTTAAAGCTATGGATGTCATCTCAACAGCCTGGAGAAACACAAGCTACCAGCACTGTCTTAGGTCAGAAATAACAGCTCTTAAGAACTGAAATCTCATTTTCCAGACTCAAATCTCATTTTCCAGACTCAAACAAGCCCATCACTCCTGCAGTACTGCAGACCCTCAGCATAAGCACTGCCCCAAAAGCACGAGCTCATGCTCTGCTGGAGGGACAAGGGGCCCGTTTCACACACAGGGCAGCAAAAACCTTGGCACTGAACAGCATAAGCAGAAAAAGCTTGTTCTGCTGCTTGCCCTTAATATCCCAGCTCCAGATATCGCCCTATCTCCCTGTGAGCTCAACAAGGATGTGCTGACCCACATATCCTCTTCCTAAATCCTTTTATTCTCAGCTCCCTCTGCGCTTCCCATTCCTGCTCAGGCCAAGGCTCTTTGTTCACTCTTCAATAATTTACCTTCCCTGCTGGAGCTCCAATTGCAGGAGCAACAAGGCAGCCTGTGTGGGAGCTGCTGGGCATTCAGACCCCTAAAACAGGGACATGTCCTGCATATCCTGGCAATTTGCAGGTGCTGGTATCCAGCTCACTGGATCAAGAAGACTCCTACACTGAGGGAGGCGTTTCCCAGCAGGATACATCTCCCTACCAGTATCTATCAGCTACTGGGACCAACTCTGTGCCACATCCACAAAACTGCTGAAACCATGCCAGGAAAGGCAGCTTTACAGCCATGTCAGGGCTCAGATTCCTGGTGGTCCATCAAATCCCTACAGCAATTCCAGCTGTTGCTGCCTCTTGCCATAGAATGGGTTGGGTGGGAAGGGACCTTAAAACCCATCCAGTGCCACCCCCTGCCTTGGGCAGGGACACCTTCCATTAGCCCAGGTTGCTCCAAGTCCTGTCCAACCTGGCCTTGGACACTTCCAGGGATGGGGCAGCCACAGCTTCTCTGGAAAACCCTTCAATCAACCCCCTGTTTAAAAGTCAGGCCAGTGAGGAACAAGGATTTGCAGCAGTGGAGCCTGTTGGAACAGGCAGCACAGGAGCTGTGCTTTTAACTCATCCCACCCACAGCTCAGCCCCACATTCTCTGTGGAGGTGGAAGCCCAGAGCAGTCAAATGGCTCTCAAGGAAGTTCTTAGAGGGTTTAAAAGAAAAAAAATCATTTATTTATTTTGAAACCCATACGGAGAGAGGAAATTAAAACCACAAAAACCTACATTCAAACAACATTAAGGACCAGGCTGGAAAGTGCAAAAGCAGAGGAAGTGCAGTGCTTGGTCTGAGGGTTTGCAAGGGGAAGCAGGAGAAAAGCAGCAAAATCCACAGCATTTTGTGCTTCACCTTATCCACTCTCAGGTGCTTTTAAAGGCAAGTGAAACTCTCAGTTCAGAAGAAGAATTTGTGCTGCTTTATGACTCTTGATTCTGCACATGACTTCACAAAAGCAAAAAGACACATCCAAGCACAAAGTCTGGGGGCAAGATGAGGGCACAACGGGCAGAGAAGGATGCAGGAGGCAGAACAGAGCCCGCAGCCACCTCCTGATTCCCCACCAAAACAGCCAAAGTCTCCTCTTACCCCAGAATACTCAGGCAGACTTTCCCATTGCGGTAGAAGTTGGGGTTAAACCTCACTGTGTTATTTCCTGTTGTCATCAGTTTGACCCGTGGTGGGTGGATGGGATAATCTGGAGGACAGCGAAACAGGAACAAGAAGAAACCCCCTTCATAAGGCGTGTCAAAGGGGCCTGTGATCAATGCATGAATCTGCAAAACAAAAGCCCGTCTTGCGCACCACTGTCCACAGTGTCTCACTTCCACAGTGTCCCACACCACCACTGTCCACAGTGTCCCACTTCCAGTGTCCCACACCAC
>JAWWEE010000365.1:0-12387 GCA_035221455.1 Xenops minutus | reverse complement strand
GTCCCCATGGTCCTGGAGAATCTGTCCCCGTGGTCCTGGGGGACTGTGCCCATGGCACTGGTGGGGGCTGTCCCCGTGGTCCTGGGAGGGCTGTCCCCGTTGTCCTGGGAGGGATGTCCCCATGGTCCTGGAGAATCTGTCCCCGTGGTCCTGGGGGACTGTGCCCATGGCACTGGTGGGGGCTGTCCCCGTGGTCCTGGGAGGGCTGTCCCCGTTGTCCTGGGAGGGATGTCCCCATGGTCCTGGAGAATCTGTCCCCGTGGTCCTGGGGGACTGTGCCCATGGCACTGGTGGGGGCTGTCCCCGTTGTCCTGGGAGGGATGTCCCCGTGGTCCTGGGGGGGCTGTCCCCGTGGTCCTGGGGGGGCTGTCCCCGTAGTCCTGAGGGTCTGTCCCATGGCCCCAGTGCTGTGGCTGTGTTTGAGGGCCATGTTCGTCCATGGCTGGGGGTCCCGGCTGTGCTTTGCCCACCCCTTGTCTGCGCTGCAGGTATGCGTGGGGTGACACTGGGTGTGTGTCCCCTCCAGCTTCTGCACCTCCGAGTGACACTGGGGGCATTTACACCCCTCTCCTGCACTCCCCGGTGACACTGGGGGCATTTATACCCCTCTCCTGCACCCCCGGGTGACACTGGGGGCATTTACACCCCTCTCCTGCACCCCCAGGTGACACTGGGTGCATTTACACCCCACTCCTGCACCCCCCGGTGACACTGGGTGCATTTACACCCCTCTCCTGCACCCCCAGGCGTGGGGGTGTCTGTGGCAAACGTGGTATGTGAGCTCCAGGGCGTGTGTGGGTTCACATCAGGTTCACGTCCCCAGGGCTATTTGCTTGGTTGGAAATATGGATAAGCCCCAGATAAAACCGTTCTGAGAGCTGCTGGTGACGTTGGCACGCGAGGCACGGCCGGGTGTGCCCAGGCTGGGTATCCCTGTGCCAGGGCTGTATGGCTGGGAACACGACTGCACCCACCTCTTCCACTGGGGTGCTCCTGTCCTGGCACTTCCCTGGGGAGGTGTTGCTTACACCCTGGGAACACGTGGTGTTCCTGGTGGATCCACGCTGGGTGTGCTCCTGTGGGTATGGCAGGTACACACCGTGCCCTGGGGTCGGTGCAGGCACGGTGTAACCTCTGAGTAGGTACATTGTCCATGTGTAGGTGTGACCTGGTCACACAGATCCATCCGTGTGTGGCCAGGCTTCTCAGGTGGATGCACCTCTGGACATGGATACTCCCTGTAGCCTGCAGTACTACAGGTACAGCCACACATCCTGCTGTGGGTGGAGATAGGGAAATGGATGTTTTCCACAGGCTCAGGAGTTTTTGGTGCCTGGCATCCTTCCCTCTGGAAATGTCAGGAGTTCTCCCTTGTGGTGCAAGAACTGTTTGGAGGATGTAGGGAAAATGTCCCTGTCATAAGAGAAATGTCCCATCTCATGATTTGGGGTGAAGGCTTCATCTCCATACTGATGGGCTTCCACCCTTTTTTATTGTTGGTCCAATACTTCCTCTCCCTGTGGAAAACTCAGGGTGAGGAATTCTGTCTCCATAACCATGATCTTCTGTGGGGCTTCCCTGAAACTGGAGTCTCTCCTGGAGACTCCTTGGGAAGGAGCACATCCCTCCCTGTAAGGCAAAGTCTGCCCATGAGGAGAGTCTGGATCAAGGGCTCCTTCATCCCCTTAGGAATCCTGCTGAGTGTTCAGTTCCTCGATAAAGGACATTATTGCCCTAAAATCATGACTTCCACCCCCAGTGTCTGGAGCCCTCTCCATTCGATAGCCTAATTCTGTCTCTATTTTTATAGACCCTAAAGACATCCATATTTCTCCTCAGGAATGTTCTTAATCCTTCTAAACTCCTCTCTTCTCCCTCTCCATTCTTTTTTGGGTTAAACCTCAGGCAGGGTTTTCTCCTTGCACTCCTCTCCTGAATTCCCTGGCATTGGATTCCATCACTGAGTCTGGGAGAGAAGGAGCATCTCGCTGGGGTTGAAACAGCTTCAAAGCCACATCCCTCCCTGGATGCTCCGAGTCCCAGCAGCAGGTGCCTCTTAAGAGCTGAGCAAAGGCTGCCAGGCTTCCAGGAGAAACCTGGATCTGGGAAGCTCCTGGAGCAGCAAACCCCCCCCAGCTGGCTCCCCTGCCGGGTGCTGGGTTTGTTTGGGAGCTGACAATCTGTCTGGTTGCTAAAGGAAGCGGGATGTGTTGTTGGAGGGGATCTGGGAGTACAGACTGTTCCTTCTCTTTCTCTTCCCCGTGCTGTTGCTTCCCAGTGACTTCAGCGTGTGTTCCAGTGACTCCAGAGTGCTTGGTAGGAATTGCATTTACTGGATCCATAAATCCAGAGTCCTTTCCACTGTTTCTTATCATAGTATCGAAATGCAAACCAGATTTGGTAGCCATGAAATTGTGCCCAGGCCCGTGACTGGAGAATTGGGCACATGGAGCTGAGGCATCTGGGGAAGGAAGGTTTGGTACAAAAATAAGCCTGAAAGAAGCAGATAAATTGTTCAGTCAGATCCAGTGGAACTTTGCTGAAATAAAGATAAAGGTCTAGTTAGATTAAATTTGTAGGGAAACTGTAATTCTTAACAGTGTTTGTCCAGAGGAAGAAAATCTCAGTAGGCTTTTCTTGGCAGGTTTATTGTATCTTATATAGTTTATATATTGCATTTATATTTTTTCTTGGTTCTCTCCTTTACCTGAAACTTTAACACACGTTCTTGAATTACTGTGCTACCAAATTTTGATTTCGTAGTTCTGAGACAAAAAATGAGTTTCTAGAAAGCAGCAGTGACTCTTTTCCTCTGATATCATTCTCATTTTAAATCTACTTTTATGTCAGTTTAGTCCTTATGTCTGTCTGCCTTTAGATGCTCTAATTCATGTTTTTTCTTGGTAGAGTGTAAAATAGGGAGTAGTAGATGGACTGTAGATAGAGGATATATGTAGTAGATAGACTGTATTTGTGTATATGTATATATACACATACACACACTATGGATGCCTCCTGCAGAGGTGATTCCCAGCAGATCCAGGGGAAGGTCAGATGTTGTTCTTCCCTTTGGATTCTTGCTGTAGTTCTGTGCTCTCCAGAAATGGCTGGAATTCCTCATTGTTAGGATGACAGTGGACTTTTGCAGCTGACTGTGGCTGTGGACGTGGCTGTGACCTCCAGGTGTGTCTGTGCAGGAGGACTGAGCCAAGACCTGACTGTCTGGAGCCACCTCTGTGCCTGAGGACTGGGCTGATGGCCTGGGTTCAGCAGCTCTCCTGACCCTCCTGCCAGCTCCTCCCATGGCTCCAGGATCAGGCAGCTCAGAGAGCCCAAACTGCACAAAATTGCTCCCTTTCTGCTGAGGGAGTTTTCCACTGACATCATTCCATCCAGCGTGGGGTCGAGGAAGGGAAGTGTCACGGTGTGCTGGGGCTAAACCACGGCACAGGAGCAGGTCGGTGGGCACGGGGAGGATGGCAAAGCCTCTCCTGCACCAGCGGGATGGTGCCCTGGCACAGTCGTGGCACGGATGCCCAGCTGGGTGGGTCAGGGAGGGGGTGTGTGGTGTGCTCTGCCCCCTGCACACAGCCAGGTGAGCTGAACCGAGCCCGGGCTGAGTAAGAGCCTCAGGTGTCCTGGGCTAAACTCGGCCGTGGCTCTGAGTCAGCAGCGCTGCACTGAGTCACAGGCACCGGTTCCCATGCGGGGTGTCAGTGGTGCTTTGGTGACGAGCTGATCGCTCATCAGCTCTGGGGGGTGGCGGCCACTTGCCTTAATTCCCTGCGTGTTCCTAGACCAAAGCAGCCGAGAGTCACAGAACCTCTGGAAATGTTGCTGTTAATGGGGTGGGGGCTATAATTAAGACTCTTAAACTGATTAACTGGGTGATCTTAGCCCTGTAATAACTGTACCCCTCTTTCTTTAGCTGAGAGAAGAGTAATGGAAACACAGAATGAGTTGGGTTGGAAGGGACCTTAAAGGGCATCTGGTTCCAACCCCCGGCCATAGGAATAACCTCAACTTAAACAGATGCAGTTCTTAGTTTAGTGGTTCTTAAGTGCTTGGCAAGTCAGGCTTGGTAGGAAAATCAGGCTTTGTGACTGCTTGTACACCACACTGGGAAGGTTAAGTGACAGCAGTTGTGTCGCTGTGAAGTTTTATATTAAGCAAATACCAATTTACAAAGCAAAAGGTTATTCTTTTCCTGTGGCAGCCTCTCGTCACGAAGCCCAGCTGACTCCTTGGATCTCAAGCTGTGTTCTTTTGCTCCTTAACAGAGGTTTTAGACTGGGAAGGGGTTGATTTGCTGGTGCTGTTGATTCATTCAGTGGGCTGGAGCAGGGCACAGCTTGCTTGTCCAGGGCTCCAATGCCTCTGCAGTGCCAGGGGCTGTGGGAAGTGGTGCCTTTTGTCTGTGGGCAGTGGAAACAGCCATGTGAGAGGGACAAATAACAAGGTGAACATCCCTGTGCAGTGTCACTGCTTGAGCAGAACCCTCCTGAAACCCCTCACCACGAACCCCCCCCGTGCAGGGACTGCATCCAAATAAATGCCTGGTGCTCGCTGGACTGGCACATCACCTGACTGGGAGCTGCCACGGGAGGTTTTGTTCTGCTAAGACTATAAATGACTCTCATGTGGCTTGTCTAAATGATGGCTCTGACCTTGGCTCCCAGCAGATTTCACTGCCTGTGCTGCAAGAGTTGCCTTTCCTTTGAGACCATGTGTGAATTCCCACCTTTTGTGGGGCAGAGGGATGGTCCTTTGGCTCCATCAGGAGTTCTTACATCCTTGTGTGCCTCTCTCCTGTTTCCCTCCAGCCCTCAGTGCTCCCTTCTGCCAGGTAATAAATGCTTCCCCCGAGGCTGAGTGCCCAAGTGCTGCCAGTAATGAGTGTGGCTGGAAGGCTCTGGAGGGAAATCTTATCATGGCAGGCCTTGGTCTTTTATTGCATGTAATAATGGCCTGCAAGGCACTGCTGGGAAGGGTGTACAGGTCTAGACCTCAACCTTTGGGACCTGGGGTGGGGAAGAGGAGATTAAAGGAAGCTGGGGAAGAAGGGGTAGGGAAATGATGGCTGTGAGCACCATGGAAGGCTGTAAAATGGAATGAGCGGCCGGGGTGCAGTTCAGAGAACCTCAGACTTTGTAACTGGGCACGGCCATGGCACTGAACCTCTGCTCTTGTCTCAGGTCAGGATTAGTGGGACACAGAGAGGTCTTTGTGTTTGTGTCTTTCCTGGAGGGACAGAAATCTGATATTTGAATTTATAGGCAATTAAAGGCGTAGTCGTAACTTTGGCCCTGATTCGACGCATGAAAAATGAGCCAGGAAAGGAATCACGACTTTGGGAGCTGTGTTTGACCTTTCAGGCTTTGTTTTTACCTCTGCAGTGAATTGTCAAACAGTGTGATTGATTTAACTCCAACAAGGAGGAGATGGAGGGAAAGCTAGAAAGAAAGGAAGGATCCAGGGAGCTCAGGTGTAACACGAGGAGTTCTCAAGGCACCTGCAGTGTGGGTTAAATCAAAGACTCCTGAAAGAATGGAATTCTCAAGGTGTTGCAGAGCTGCCACAGTGGGAGGCTACAAAAGCTAAGCACTTAATTTTCTTCTTCAGTATTTAGAATATTATAAATAGATATTTAGGGGGAGGTGGAACTAGATGATTTTTAAGGCCCCGTCCAGCCCAAACCGTTCTGTGACTCTGTGATTTATTTTCTATTTCAATTTGGCAGATTCCAGCCAGAGGTCCAAGAGCAGAACCTCAGTCATGGGAAGGAAACCTCCTTGGAGTAGGAGGGTTGATGTCCTGTGAAATCCCCCTGGAGAGGCAGGGGCTATAAGTTACAGCATGTAAAGGAGGAGTGGAGGAGCCTGAGAAATAAGGTCCAGCCTCCAAATAAAAACACTGGAGGCTGCTCGTTTAAATCTCAGTGAAACTGTTACACTCCGGGGCTTGGAATGAGCAACAAAGTGACTGGGTGGAAAAGAGGGAGTTAAGGATAAAATAAGCTTGAAGTATTTCTTGCACAAAATCCTCTACACTCAGGTCTGCAGTTAAAGGCAATTCCAGCAAAAAAAAAAAAAATCCCCCTGAAATGCCTCAATTTCAGGCTAGAGAAGCCATAATTCAATTTTTCCCTTTCTCATCTGAGGGCTCCTGGTGTCAGTTTGGGGCCTTTGCTGAGGGAAAGTTTGTAAATAGGAACACAAGGTGTGGAACCTTCCAAGCAGGAGCAGCCGCTGCTGCTGCTGACGCAGGAAGGGAAAAGGGTTCATATTTTTAGTTGCAGCATCAATCCTGGCAGAATCATCTGTTCCAGGCAGTCTTCTCCAGGCTGAGGTGACACTGCCACGAGGTGAAAAGGAGGGGAGGTTCACTCAGTCCTGTTTGCTCCTGTTGGTTGTGCAGCTGTGAAATTCCACTGTCCCTCCCAGGGGAGGGCCAGGGGTAGTTCTGGAAACCAAAACTCTGAGTGCTGGGTTAAGAACCAAAGGCTTTCTGGGCTTCATCAGGGCTCTGCAGTGGGAGAAGGCACTAAATGAGAGAAGAGGCCTGAGGAGCATGGAGTAATACTTTGTCAAGGAGCTGGGAGGTCAAAGAGTTTAAAACCCTAATTATTCTTTGGAGAACACTTCTCATCTGGCCCTTTCTGCTCAAGGCCTCGAAGCAGTCAGTTGCTGTCGGGCTGAATACCTGTAGTAAACATGTTTTTTTGGCTTGTTTTTGTTTCCAGTTATATTTGGGAAGGCCAGTGTTGTCAAAGTATCTTGGCTTGGCAGTTTTTGCATCAAAATTTTGCACAACTCTTCCCAGAGCAGGAGCTGAGCCTTGCAGGTGGAGCTGGTGATGAACCACTGGTGTCCTAAAGACACTTGATGTATTTTGTAGGAGGAGCTTGTGTCATCTGTGTTTACTCCAAAATGCAGTTCATAGAATGAGGAATGCTGAGATTATCATGGAATCATGGAAAGGGTTGGAAGGGACCTTAAAGCCCATCTCATTCCAACCCCTGCTATGGGCAGGGACACCTTCCATGAGATCAGGTTGCTCCAGGATTGACCAGAAGTTGTTATTCTCCAAAAGTCTGCATGGAGCGGATTAAATTGGCATCTTGATTTACGATGCTTCTCCCTAATTGCAGAGAGAGAGAGACTTTGTGCTGCAGAGAGGTTTTTTTAATTTATTATAGTATTATTATTGGAAAATGTACATCTATAATTCTATAAATACATATTGAAATATCTTTCTATTATGGTAGAAATATGCACAGATGTCTGGGATGAAAGAGTTGTTAGAGCCGAGGATTTTGTGTGACTTTTCCAGAAGGTTCTGTGGCCACCAGAGCAGTTCCCTGCAGGGGATGACACTGGCAGGGCCCTCTCTGAGGATGGAGGGACACGGTCCAGCTTGTGTCTGAGGTGAAGGGCTTTTCTGCAGGTGCAACACTGGAATGCTCTGGGATAAGCAAGGATGGGGGAGAGCCTGGGGCTGACATTCCAAAAAGCTCAGCATAGCACTGGGATGCTTTGTGGGGTATTTCCCAGCTTTTCCAGGATAGCACTGCTTCATCCCAGGTTTGCAGCTGGACTCCCCATCCCTGGCAGTGTCCAAGGCCAGGTTGGACGGGGCTTGGAGCAACCTGGGCTATGGGAGGTGTCCCTGCTCATGGCAGGGGTGGCACTGGGTGGGCTTTGAGGTCCCTTCCCACCCAAACCATCCCGTGATTCTCTGAATGCACAGAAATTAAAACCACTTGTCTCTACATTTTGGGTTTCCTCTTTGAACTGGAGACTGTCTGGCCCTTTTCCCCAGCCCTGTTGTGCCAGTGTTAAACACTGAGGCAGAGTTCCCAGGGACTGCAGGTGGGGCTGGGAGCACTCCCTGTGCCTCCACGGTCTGGATCACCAGCCGTGCCCAGGGCACGATTTGCAGTTCATGCCCAGCTGTGGGGAGGTAACTGAGGGTGTCTTGCCTGGCATTGCTGACAACTTGTCTGAACAGAGGTTGGTGAGACCTGAGTGAGGCACTTGGTGTCCTGTTCTCCCTGGGCTGCATCAGCTCCTGCCTGCAGAGACTTGCCTGGAGCAACTCTGGCAGAGGAGCCCTGGAATTCACACACACAGGGCAGCAGTTTAACAGCCCAGCCACCCCTCTGGATCCTCCTGGAGTCTCCTGCTCTCCTCTGTGCACTTTGCACATTCCCAATGGAGGAGGCAACACCTCAGGAAATGCATCCCTCCAACTGTTCCGTGCCCTGGTGGAGCCAAGTCCTGCTGCCAGCAGTGGTGTGTGCTCTCGTTTGCAGCCTCCATTCTGGGGTTCTTTAGTTCTGGTCACCTTCCCAGCCTGAACATTCCCCTAACGTTTAGCCTTCTGCCCTGTGAAATGGAAAGCTACAGCATGCCCACCTTGCTTTAAATTGCAGGGCTGGCACTGTTGGAACTCCAGGTATTTATTTTTCCTCCTGACAGAGCCTTAAATAGTCAGCCAGTTGCATTTTTCATGAGTGTCAGAAAGAGGAGGAAAAGCCAGTTGAAAAATTAGTTCCTTCCAAAGAACTGCTGAAACTACCAGATTGCAAATTTCATTCCCAAAGTGTTGAAAAAGAGGAGGCTGAGGGTGCCTTCAGCTGAGAGTTGGGAAGCTTTGCCTCTTATTTACTCCTCAGAGGTGAAGTGATCCGTGTTTAATGCTGAAGTTATGTGAGAAAACCCAGGGAATGGACTGTTCCCATAAAAATGACTCAAGGACCAATTTAGGGAAAGAGCTCCCAGCAGTTCCTGCCGGTGTCTGTTCCCAGTGGTTTCCTTCCAGCTCCCCCAGAGCCTGCTGACTCAGGGTTGGGGTTCTCTCCAGGATTCCAGTGTTTCTGGAGGTGAGGAAATCAGCCTGGATCCTTCTCGGTATCGGCTGAGACGGGTTTTATTGTTTGCAGATTGCACTGATGTGTTTGATGTGGAGCTTTTGGTTAAAAACCCCCAACTTTTGGTGTTCTGGGCTGGAATTCCCAGCGTTCCACATCGACTGGTTCAGTATTAATTGAAGTGCTTTCTGTAAAATAAATTGCTGCAGTTTTTCTGCTCTTCATTGGCACTGAATCCTCTCCAGTCCTTCTGCTGTTACTGTGTGAGATTTCAAGAGCTGATAACAAAATCCTCTCTGTGCTCAAGTAATTTAGAAAATAGTTGATTCTCTTGAAGCTCTTTGTGTGCATGAGGTGTTATTACTTTCACATGCTCTTAGCAAGGACACTGAGCCTGGTACTTGGCTTCCCACGATGGAAAGGGAAAGGTTTCTGTGCTCCCTTCATTTGCTGAGCTGGTTGGGGCTCTGGGGGCCAGGGTGGTTGGAGAGGTGATGAGCTGAGGTACAGGCAAGAAGGCCAGCAGTGCATTTAGTATTGTTGGTTAATTGATGATTTCTGGACTGTGAGAAGCCACTTGGCATGTTCAGGCCTGAGAAGCCACACGTAGATGGTGAAGTGTCACTTTATTTCATGCCCCGTGTGCTCCGAGCTGGGGGCTTGTGGAGGAGGTGACAAGTTCATGGCACCTGGGGACATTGGCTGTGACTCTTTGGAGATTCATTTCTCTGCTGGATTGCTTTGGAAAGTCAAGACATAGAGCAGTGACGCTGTCAGGATGAGAGGAAACAGCTTCAAGTTGTGCCAGTGGAGGGGCAGGTTGGAAAACTGGGAGAATTTCTTCTCTGAAATGGTTGTTGAGCATTGGAAGGGCCTGCCCAGGGCAGGGGTGGAGTCCCCATCCCAGAGGGATTTCAAAGCCCTGTGGATGTGGCCCCTGGGGACTTGGTCAGTGGTGGCCTTGGCAGAGCTGAAGGTCCTTGGACTTGATGGTACCAGAGGGATTTTCCAACCTGGAGTGGCTCAAATCTCAGCTCAAGCTTAAATAGAGGGCAGTGGGTTTGTTCCCACCTGGCCATAAGCCAGATTCCCAACATCAGTGTGAGCTTCAGCTGGTGGGAAGAAACCCTGGAGAGGGGAGGAACCAAGGAACAAAATAAGTGGGGGCAGAAGTGCCAATCCCAGACTAGCCTGGTTTCTGTTGTCTGACTCCTTCATGTGCTTAAATAGTGCTGGGATGAGCACGAGACAAGCAGAACAAATTAGGCTTCAATAAAGAGTCGAGGGAGGGGAAGTCTCTCAAACTGCTGTTGCATCTCTTTGCTGGAGAGTGTCCTGTGGAGCCTCCCTGTGCTCCTGCTGCTCCCAACTCCCAGCAAATTAATGGGATCTGCTTATTCTGGGCATTAGTTTGAATTTCTTCTTTGAGGTTTGCTCTCTGAAGGCTGGATGATGCACCCAAACAAAGGTATTTTTCTCAGCCCTTTTTGCTGTTTTTGATCCATGGGATTCATCCCTAGCCATGGTTTTAGAGGATCTTGTAGAAAATGGGATTTTGAGGGACACTGTGAGGTAACTAATCCTTTTGAAAGCCTCCCTTGTGCAGGAATTAAAGCATGGGAGCACCTTGGGAGTGTGGCCAAACCAAATCTCAAAGGGTTCCAGGCTTAGGGACTGTGCTGGTACATTTTTAGGGTCTGAGGATGGTGTATCTTCATTATCTAATGGGGCATCACAAATAGGGGGGAAATTCTTTCCTCTGCTCCTTTAGGAGCTCCTGTAGGATCATTTGGGCCTTCCCAGAAAGCAAAGCTGATACCACTGCAGCTCAGGCTTTGCTGCTTCTTGGTTTGCCCTTGGGAAGAGTGCTGGATTGTGGACATTTCAGGCTGGGAGGGAGAAACAGAACATCTTTGATGCTTTCCCAGAGTTAGAAATGGAGCTTCATCCTGTGGTACCAAGGGAAGAGTCCCTACAAACATTAGAACTGTAGGTCCAGGAGCAGTTCTGGAGAGCAGAGGGTGTGAAGGAGAAAATCATGAAGTGAAGATTAAAATAATTTGTATTTTAAGAGGGAGAAAGGGGATATGTGGCTTTAGTGTCCTGGTGACTGACTATGGGATGGTGCCTGTGGAGAGCTTTGGGCTCAGGGAGCCTGCTCTCAGAATTCCTGGAGGAAGGATCCAGCCTGGCTCTGTTCAGTGGGAAGGGAATATCTAGGTCCAACCCCCAGAAAGGACTGGAGTAGGTTTTGGGGAGTTTCTTTGTCCAGACTAAGGTCAGCTTGGCTCAAAGAGCTGTGTTTAAATCACGGGAATCTTTTCCAAACAGCTTTGCCAGCCTTGCCGTGGGCAGTGCTCAGAGAAACTTGGAAACCTCTTCCCCACAGGTCCTCCTTTCCCACTTTCCATCTTTGATATCCATGTTGGTTTATTCTCCAGCAACAAGGAATAATTCTCCCTGCATCTCTGACTTGCTGTGAAGTCAGTGTACTTTATTTGTCCTTTATAAGCCATTGAGGTGACCGGGTTTGACCGAACAAAGAGTATTTAATTTTGGTTTTGCTTGAACTCATCCGTTGCTTCCACGTGGATAAAAGTGACAGAGAGTTTACTGGAGATGGACACAGACAAACACTGCCCTCAGCAAAACAAGTTTGGGGTTTTTTTTCCCCTTTTCCCCTTCTTTTTAATTTTTTTTTTTTTTTTGAGTCAACATCCTCTGCAATAATCCAGGCTTTTAAGTTGGTTGAAACTGGGTTATTCTGTGCTAATGTTATGCAAGATTCCTGATTAGTGGTGTGGAGTCGGAGTTGTGAGACTACTTGGAGCGATGCTGGAATTAAAGTAACCGTGGCAACCATTCTAATTAAAATTGGCTGCCTTGGGAATGGGGGCCCAGGCCGGCTGTGCCAGGGCTGCATCCATTCATGCCTGCCCTGGGAAGGGGTCACAGAGAATCCAGGCCCGGGCACTGGGGGTGACTGTGCCACCCTCTGAGTGCATCCTCTGTGAGCCTTTCCTGGGCTCCCTCACACTCATTTTGGGAGTGTTCCTGGCCAGGACATCCCAGCTCCCCAGCCCAGGTAACACTGGAGGGCAGGGCTGGCAGGGACCAAACCACTGGTGTGGTGGTGACAGGGCACAGCCACCTCTCCTCTGGCCGTGGGGTCCCTTTAGGTCCTGCGTGGAAGCAATTCCTGTGATTCCAGCTGGTTATCCCAGCTGCTGAAAACTCCAGGTGAACTGTGTGGCTCAGAGCTGTTTCTTTGATGAGTTTGGATGTGGCTGCTTCAGATGTTTGGATGGCTGGGGCAGCCCAGAGAGCTGGAGCAACTCAGAATCCTGGGATCCCTGAGGCTGGCAAAGCCCTCCCAGCCCCCAGAGCCCACCCTGTGCCCCATGCCCACCTTGTCCCCCAGCCCAGAGCTCTGAGTGGCACAGCCAGTCCTGCCTTGGGCACCTCCAGGCCTGGGCACTCCAACCCTCCCTGGGCAGCCCCTGCCAAGGCCTGAC
>JAWWEE010000364.1:0-12442 GCA_035221455.1 Xenops minutus | reverse complement strand
CCTTCCCCTTCCCGGCCCCTCGGCCTCCTCGCCCACTCCGTGCCCCCTTCCCTGCCCCTCTGCTCCTTCGCCCGCTCCTCGTTGGAGTCTCAGTGAAACTCCGCTCCATCCCCTCCTGGCTCCATCCCCTTCTGGCTCCCTCCCCTGCCAGGTGCTGGGAGCACCTCGGGGCTAACCCTTTGCTGCCCGCGGTCCAGGCAAAACCCCCCCGGGAGGGTCCTCAGGGGCTGAGGGGGGTCCTGGGGGGGCTCAGCGGGCTCTGGGAGGGGGTGTGGGGACACCGGGAGTCCCCATGGCTGAGAGGAGCATCCCAGGCTGGTGGGGGAGAACTGGCACGAAGGGAGTGAACTGGGATAGGGGCACAACTGGGGCACCCCCGGGGGTCGCTGGCTCTGCCCTCGGAAGCTGCTTTGTCTCAGGGGGTGGGATTGTGGCATCACCCTCTGCCCCAAGGCTCAGCTCGTCCCCATCCCATTCCCTCCAGTCCAGCCAGCAGGAAAAGGCAAAAGACTCGATGAGCTTGGAGGTCTTTTCCAGCTGAAATGATTCCCTGATTCCCTGACCAGCCCCCTGGGAAGCTGCAGGACGTGGCTGTGGCTCTGGCACAGGGAGCATCCCCTGGGCTGTGCCCTTTGGGAGGTGATGGACCAGCTGAGGGCAGACTTTGGGTCTGGATTTACTGGATTTAGGTTTGGTTTTGGTTCCTCTGACAGCAGCTGCTGCAGTGATGCTTCCTCCCCCACGGCTGGCCATGTGCCTGTGCAGTCCTCCCTCCCTCCCCCCCCTTAAAATCCTTAAAAAGAAAGAGAAATGGGATATTTCCCATGTCTTATAATTCTGGGGTCTTCGTGTTTCCCCTTCCACCCACTTGAAATGGAGCTTTTCCCTCCTCGCTGGAAGGTCCAACATCTCCTTTGCAAGAGGGACAGGCTGGGTAAGAAGTTTATTTGGAATTTATTTGTTGGGTTTTGGTTTATGTGTCAGGCTGGGTACCCACATTTGCCCCTCCCCTCTGCAGGGCAGAGATGGGAGGTGGCAAATCCAAACTGTGCCAGGGCATTGCTCCTCCTGAGCTGGGGAAATCAGAGAAGGAAGGAGGAAATGCAGCTCCCGTTCCCCCAAACCACGGGGTTTGCCTTCTAGTTTATCCCAGAAATAAAGGGATGACAGGGAGCACTGCCCTTCAAAAGGAAATAGAAGCCTGAGGTTCGGGGCTGCCGTGGTGGGTGTTGTCCCACTGAAGGCAGAGTTGTCCTTTCCCCACCTTTCAGCAGGAGAATTAACTTGCCATGGGTAGGGCCGGGGTTAAACCTGGTATTTTTTCACCCTCAGGAGGGGCAATTCCCCTTCTTTGCATCCCTTTACCTTCCCGTCCACATCCTTTTCATATCCCCGTTTTCCCTGAGCTCCCTTGGAAATGCCACATCACGCAGGGATGTTAAAGAGGGACCAAACTCCAGGGGGAAGAGGCACCCGATCCTCTCAGCCCCTGCCCCCAGTGCTCCCATCGGCACAGCAAACCCGGCCAGATTCCCACTGGGATTGCGGGGCTGGACACGGCGTTTTGGGGAGGTGGGGGGAAGGTGGGTGCCTGCAGGGCTGCTCCTCACCTCGTGGCTTTGTTGGGAAGCTGAGGGAGGCTGGAAAATCCCTCTGGGATCGCTGCCACTGGAGTTACCTGCGGGTTAAAGCAGGTTCTACTCAGCAGTGAGCAGCTCGCTGGGATTTGATGGCACTTGCTCGCCTGGAGAGGGGGCATTTTGGGGCACAGGGAGGCAAGTGGACGTGGCATTGCATGACGTGCTTTAGTGGGAATGCTGTTATTAGGTCTGGATCTTGGAGGTCTTTTCCAGCCTTTATGATTCCATAATTCCGTGGCCCCTCCATAACACCAAGGGAGAGCAGTTCCCTCCTCCGACCTGTGCCAAGGGGAGCAAAGGAGTGATGAATCCCTCCCCACTGAGCTCCCTGCCAGCCAGGGCTGTTCACCTCCACAATATCCATCCCGGAGCGGCGCTGGAAGGGCCCTGGAGCCTCCTAAAAGCGGCAGGAACGCAGCGCTGGAGGATATACGGCGGCACTGACAGCGCCGGGTGCCTCGGACGGGCTGCGCTGCCCAAACTCGGGTGATTTCCATCAAAGATCCTCATAAAACTCCCCAAATGCCTCTGCCATCGCCTGCTTTGCCACCCCTGCCGGGCACTGAGCCCCTGCCCAGCCCTCCCAGAGCGCCACTTGCCCCAGTGCTGGTTGCATCCCACCCATTGCCAGGCTGGCTCTGGGGTGGGGAGATGTTTTTGGGAAGCAGCTTTGGCTCTGAGGTGAGGACGAGGAGGGAAGAAGGAGGGATAAAAATGATTTAATGGCACTTGCTGGGTTTCCTGGTGTTGGGAGGGAGCTGGGGAGCGGCGTGGCATAAAGAAGGACTGATTTAGGAGCTGCTCTAGTTCGGTTTGTGCTGCTGTGGCTCCCTCCGGAGCTACTGAAATAGCGTGCTGAGCATGGGGCTGGCGCTTCCCCTGTCGGGACAGAGCGGGGAAATCTCCTCCAGTCCAAGCCGGGATGTGTCCCAGCCCTGGTGGCCCATCCGAGGGGGGCTGTTCGGTCCAAGGGTGCAGAAACAGCACCTTGGCAATGGAAACAGAACCCTCCAGGCAAGCCCTGGGCCAGCATTTAGGGAGAGGTTTGCTCTCAAACACCGGGGGTTTAATCCTGCTGCTGGCAAAGGGGGTGGGATTGGGGTGGGAGGAGGGGATGGAGTGTCTGGGTGATGCTTTTCTGCACACCTGAAAACTCGTTTTCCCTCTGCATTTTCCCCAGGAGGGCCCTGGGTTGGGATGGGACCAGGACTGGAAGGGTCATCCTGGTCTTTCTCCAGGTGGCTCTTGAAGGATGGATGGAGTGAGTTAATGCCATTTTTTGGCTTTGCTCAGCCACGTGTTTCTGGAGCTTTGGGAAAGCTCTTTTTTTTCCCCAAATCCAGGGAATGTGGTGGCGCCCTGGGAGGGATGTTCTCGCCAAGGGCAGCGAGCAGGGACTGGTTTTCCTGGAATCCTGGAGTGGTTTGGGTTGGAAGGAACCTTAAAGCTCATCTCATTCCAACCCCCTGCCGTGGGCAGGGACACCTTCCATAGCCCAGGGTGCCCAGAAGGGGTGGAGGATCCAGCCCCTCTCCCGGTGCCCACGCACATCCCACCCGTGGGAAGCGACACGGGACACCGGGAGCACCTGCGGTATTTTTCTGAGGTGTCATTTCCCTGGAAGGGGAATGGAAAGGAGCCTTGGCTGTGCTTTCAGGCCCTTTCTCCGCGGTTCTTTCCTGGTTTTCTATTGCCCTCTAGTGGGACCCTGCGCTGAGAAGACGGGCCGAGGCTGGGGGTGCTGGGGGGGCTCAGCCCTGCCGGGAAATCACGGGATGCTGAGCACGAAATTGGGGAGGGGAGAGGCTCTGGCAAACACCAAAGAGGCTTTTTATTAACGGGTCTTATTTTTGGAAGCGTTTTTTCCTTCACCAGGTGTTACCAACCTCAGCAGAATTAGGGTGGAAAGAGATTAGAAAAAGACCAACAGAGCTGGGAAGGAGGAATATGATTTGGGCAGAAAAGCTGCAGCGACCTGAGGTGTGATGGGAGGGGATCACCAGCAGCAACAGGGATTTGCAGTTTTCCATGGCAGGATGCTCTGGGAATCTTGTCCCATCCCTGGAAGTGTCCAAGGCCAGGCTGGACAGGGCTTGGAGCACCCTGGGCTGGTGGAAGGTGTCCCTGCCCGTGGCAGGGGGTGGCACTGGGTGGGATTTAATGTCCCTTCCCACCCAAACCAGCCTGGGTTCTTCCTCCAGGAACACTCCACATGCATCCATGAGACACATTCCATGAGGCCCTGGTGGCTTTTGTGGGATGCCAGGCAGGTCCCCTGAAGGTTCCTAACCAAAGGCAGAGGGTGGTAGTGCTGTGGAGGAGCAGAAATGCAGCCTGACAGAGGAACCCAGCAGGTCTGATCCTCCACAATCCCTCTGCCCCTGCAGAGCTGGAGCAGCCGCAGGCAAAGCAGTGCCAAAATCCCCAAAAAAACCCCTCCATCCCCAAGAGTGAAGATGTTCTGGGAGAGACAGCCGAGACTGGGAGGTCAGGGAGAGGCTTCTGCAGTGATTTAGAGGCAGCGAGGGAGCTCAGCAGAGAGGAACCCCAGCCTTGCCCACCTGCCAGCTGCCAGGGGAGGGAGAAAATTCATTAATTCAGGTGTTGATTAAGGGGGAGATTCAGCCCCAGCTGCTCTGTGTGCCCTGACGAAGCCTCTTCCCTTCTCAGGGACTCCAGGGAGGAGGATGCAGCTCTTGTTTTCGTGCTCAGCCCCGCAGCCTGAGGTGGTTTTGACCACAGCTCCACAGAGCTGCAGTTCCCTGCTCCATCCCCTCCTCCCTGGGCTGGGCTGGTGGGGAGGGATGAGCTCCCAGCACACAGGGAGCAGGAGGATGCTGCTGGCCCCCAGGAATGCAGGAAAAACGGGGTTCTTTCCTCCTTTTCTCTCTCAGAGCCTTTCCTCAGGCAGCAAAGGGGTTTTGTGGGCTGGTAAACACAGTTATCCCTGGCTGGTTGGAGTTTGGGGGGCTCAGGAGCAAAGCTGAGGGGGAGAAAGCAATTTCTGGGTGCCAGGGAGCAAAAGAAAGGGGTTTCCTCCCAAAATATCCCTGTGTGCGTGCCTGTGCTTCCCCTGCTGCTCCTGTGCATAGAGCAGCTCCATTTTATTATAAATGTAGACAAAAGGGATGTTCCTGCTCTGGGCTCCGGTGCTGGCCTGGGGAAAGTTCTCCTAAAATGCTCACCCGGATTCAGCTGGAGAGAGGAGGTTTGGAATGAGGGACCCACCCCTGGCTGAGCTCAGCCCTCCTCCTGCTCCAGCTGGACTCTCCCAGCCAGGTAAGATCCATCTTTTTGGGATTCATAAACCAGGTCCCTCCAAAGAGGGAACCCATCAGGGGGGTTTGCCTTTGGAACACATCAGGGGGTTTTGGTGGCTCCTAAACCATAAACTAACGTTGTTCCTAGAGAGAATTATCTCTAAATCCCTCTGTCCCAATTCCCTGCCCTGTTCCCATCCGTGCACATGGTTTTTTCCCTTCCCTTTCCCAAGGAAGGAAGAGCAATCACTTCCAAAACGCAGCACACTCACTAAGTGCTCAGCCTTCTCACATAAAACTTGGATCTTTAAGTGGGAACACAAACCCCAAGGTTCCTCCCCATCCCCTTTTCCCCTTCTGGAGCCCTCCAGGTGATGGGATTTCCCGAGGAACTGGGAAGGGCTCTGAAACCAGAGCCAAGCTGGGAGCGCAGGGGGAGCGTGGGTGCGATTTGGGCTGCGATTTGGGCTCCTGGGGGTGAAGGGAAATGGGCTGGGGGGGCACTGGGATAAACCCTGCCTTGGGAAGAGGCTGAGCCCAGCGAGCCCTTCTGCCCAGCGACTGCAGAGGGAAGCAGGGAGCTGCTCCGGCATCGCCATCCCCCAAAGCAGCGCCGGCACCTGCCCAAACCCACCTCCCACGCTCCTATTTGCGGCCCAAATCGCCTCGTTCCGCGTGGAAAAGCCACGTTTACCCCGGGAAAAATTGGGCACCGACCCCGCGTGTCCCTTTTTTTGGGAAGGGTTGAGTGGGGTTTTTTTCATTCCCCCATCTCCTTCGGGTTTCTCGGGGCTGGTGTGTTGGGTTTGCTCAGATCCAACAGGGGAGGGAAGAAATTTCCTGGTTGTGCCGTGGGAGTTGTGGGAAAGGGTTCCCAGTTGGAGCCGGGCACTGGGAGAGGGGTGCTGGGACTGGTTGCCTCCAGGGTGAGGGGCCCCAGTGGTTTCCCCCAACTGGGAACAGACAGCTCCAATTTCCTTCCCACCCTCCAAGGCTGAATATCATTCCATAAAAACAAGCAAGGATGCAATCGAGTCTCTTCCCTGGGAAAACATCAATCCCAGGGAAAACAGAGCTGTGCCAAAGGAGTGTTTGTGTAGAGATGGGGCTTGGAGCCACGAGCAGCCCTTCCCCGCCTTTTGGGTGTAAAGGGCAGGATTTTTCCCTAAAAAAAAGGGTTTCATTGAACCCCTAAATCCTCCCATGGGGCAGCAGGGCCTGTGCAGGGCGCTGATACAACCCCAGTGCCTCAAAAGCACAGATCCCAGAGGGGGAAAAGCCCTTTATCCAGACCCTGGCTGGCTGGTGGAGGCGACAGTTCCCATCTCCCTGCTCGGGAGAGGATGGAAGGAGCAGCTCCTTTCTGCTGTGCTCAGCAAACAGCAGCACCGAGGGCTCCCAGGGCACATCCCACATGATCCAGTGGAGAGCAAAAGGGTTCACAGCCCAGCAAGGTTTTTCCAGGGTCGTGTCCTGCATTTCCATCCCTGTCCCGTGGTGGTGAGAAGGGACCACTGAACGAGGCAGGATCTGCTGGCACAGGGAGAGCAGCCATCAGGGGGCTTTGCCTGCCTTTCAGCACTGGATGGAATTAAAATAATCCAGGAAAAGGCTGGGATGCCTCCTGTTCCTTGGAAGGAGAGGCAGGGAAAGGGGCAGTGCGTGCAGAACGCCCTCGGTGCTGTTTCAGCACGAGGCTGAAACAATCCCAGTTTGCTGCCAGAGCTGGGAAAGGAGGGGAAAAGACTCCCAGCAGCAAATCCTGGGGGCTCAAAGCTCTGCTCCAGCCCCTCGAGGGGTTTGTTGCAGCTCTGCCACCTCGGGAGCAGGGAGTTTTGGAATGTGCAGGGAGAGAATGGCAGGAGGGTGAAAAAGGGCAGAGGGAGGAGATGCCAACCAAGGGAGGGTTTGGTACAAGTTGCTGTCCAGTTGCCCCAGCCCTGGAAGTGTCCAAGGCCAGCTTGGATGGGGTTTGGAGCACCCTGGGCTGGTGGAAGGTGTCCCTGCCCATGGCAGGGGGTGGCACTGGATGGGCTTTAAGGTCCCTTCCAACCCAAAGCATTCCAGGATTCCATGGACACATTTCAAGCCAGTTCCCCTCTGCCACATGGAATGGTATTCTCCCTTCTTGTGCAAGAAGAAAGGGATAAAAATCCCCTCAGGAAAGAGCCATCCTGTGATGTCATGCAAAGGGCCCATTAATAAAGGATGAGCAAAGAGGGCAGAAGATGCAGGAAACAGCAGCAGAGCTCTGAGCCTAATTAGAGTGTTCTCCCAAATTCCCCAGGTGGCCCTTGCTGAGGCTGAGCAGGTAAATATTTTATGAGGGGAGCTCCCATCCTCTCTGTGCTTCTCCTTGTGCCCTCTCCTGAAATAAGGACTTGCTTTGTAGAGGGAATCACTGCTAATTTTAGCCCTATGTGGGAAGCAAGGGATGTTCCCTGGCCAGCTGGGCAAAGGGTTTTTTTTGGCTCCCAGCTGACAGCAGGGTCTGTGCAGTGACCTGGAAAAAGTGCTGTCCTGGGGGTGGGGGACAGTCCCACATTGGGGAGCCAAGGACAGGCATGGAGATGTTTTCTCCTCATCTTCCTGGCACCTGCACACCAACCCTGGCCATTGTGGGCACGACGGTGCCAACACCTTGTGCTGTGTGCCAGGGAAGGGACAGGGAGGGAGCACTGGGGTCACACATCTGCTCAGCCAGTTGGAGGGGATCCTGCTCCATCCCTGCCTGCACATCTGGCAGGGAATTTCACTTCAGTGGCCTGGGATTCACCTCCTCACTGTGCTTTGCTCAGCCACACAGTCCTGGAATAGCTGGGGTTGGAAGGGATTTAAAGCTCACCCCATTCCACCCCTGCCCTGGGCAGGGACACCTCCCACTGTCCCAGGTCACTCCAGCCTGGCCTTGGGCACTTCCAGGGATGGGACAGCCACAGCTTCTCTGAGAACCTGTGCCACTTGTTTTTTATGCTTCTCAGATGTTTTACCTTCATTTCCCCTCTCATATTTCCTCCCTGGGATTCCATGGAGCTGGTGGCAGTCCTGTCCCTCCCGATTTCTGTCCCTTTGCCACAGCAGTGGCTTCCCCTCAGCAACACGAGGGCAACAACCAACCCAAAAATCAGCAACTCCACAAAGCACACGACATTTCAGTGCACTGAAAGCAGTTTTTCCTCTTTTTTTTTTATTTTTTTTAATTTTCTTTCAAAATTACTAAGCAAAGAAGGAATTGGGCTGAGAAATCGAGCAGTGTGTGGCCCCTCTGCCTTTTGTTGGGGGATTTTTGCAGCAGTTCTGTCCTCCTGAATCCTGGCTGATCCGAAGGACTCCCTGACTGAGATGGAACATTTCCCTCGGCTCAGAAAATCCTCACTGATCTTTTAACAGGATTTCTCCGGGGTTGGACTCTAATGTGGATTAAATAAAATGAAAAAGCCCCAGCCATCCAGCTTTCCCTCCCAGCTCTGGGCATTCCCTTGGCCCAGTGGTGCCAGGGAGGAGATTGCAAAGGGAGGTTGCAAAGCAGGGGAATGGTTGGATCTGCAAATGCCCAGTGAATCTATGGAAACCCCTGGAAATTCAGCACAGCTTTCTGTGCTGGCACCAAAACCCTTCCCACTGACACACACACAGGTTGTCTTTGTGCCTGTAACATCTCTTTACTGATTATGAGTCATAATTGTGGAATCATGGAGTAGTTTGGGTTTAAAGCCCATCCAGTGCCACCCTCTGCCATGGGCAGGGACACCTTCCACCAGCCCAGGGTACTCCAAGTCCCATCCAACCTGGCCTTGGACACTTCCAGGGATGGAATGTTGGATTTCCAGGGGAATCCACAACTTCTCTGTTCCACCTAAGTAGGAGTCAGAGGTGGATTTTTCCCTCCATCCTCATTCCCATCCCCTGCCCCCTGTGACCACCCTGACACCCTCAAGAACTTCACAGCAAACGTGGCCTCTTCCTTGGGCCCAGGGCCAGAACTGCTGCTGGGGTTGGATTTTGGGCTGGGAGCAGCCACAATGCCCTGGGTGCAGCCAGCCCTGTGGCACCCACCTCTTGAGAGGGGCACAGATGCCCTCCAAGGGACCACCCTGCTGTGCCACCTCCCCGGGCACTCCCTGTGCCCATCCAGCCCCTGCTGTGAGCACAGACACGGGCAGGGCAGGGATTTGGGAGCGTGGCTTTTCCCCTACTGTGGAGCTGCTGCCACCAGAAGCACCAGAGCCAGCCTGGCACTGGCATCAAACCAGCAGAGCCCTCCCCTGCCCCAAATCCCACTCCAGACCCTTCCACATCCCTGAATCCCCCAAATCACAGCACGACCCCCTTTTGCCTTTCCCTGCAGCACCCAGAGGACCCCACACCCCTCCACATCCCTGATTCCCCCAAATCCCATCACGACCCCCTTTTGCCTTTCCTTAGAGCACCCAGAGCTGCCAACACCCCAAACCCCTCCACATCCCTGATTCCCCCAAATCCCATCACGACCCCCTTCTGCCTTTCCCTGCAGCACCCAGAACTGCCAACACCCCAAACCCCTCCACATCCCTGATTCCCCCAAATCCCATCACCACCCCCTTCTGCCTTTCCCTGCAGCACCCAGAGGTGCCAACACCCCAGACCCCTCCACATCCCTGATTCCCCCAAATCCCAGCACCACCCCCTTTTGCCTTTCCTTGGAGCACCCAGAGGTGCCAACCCCCAACCAGCCCCTGGCACCAGTGCCCCTTGGGGCCAGCTGACCAAGCCATCAGTGCAGCACAGCCACCCTCCTCCATGCCCTGATCCCCCCCCTGCTCTGCCAGGAGCCACAGAGAGGGGGGCTGGCACTTCTGCAGGCATCTCCTGCTCCTTCCCTGCTCCAGACAACTAATGAGCTGTGCGTGGGCGAGTGTCTCCTGCACTGGCAGCTCTGCTCACATGGAGGGGGCACACGTGGGTGAGGGGGGTACCCACGTGTGGGGGGCTCACAGGGGCATCAGCCCCTCTCTCCTCCCTGGAAGGTGAAACCCCCCCCTTTATCCTCTTTAGGAGGCTGGAATAGCTGTGCAGAAGGGGAGGGGAGGGGGGTCTTTTCCTCCCTCCAGGGTGGGGGGAAAGGGACTGCAGGTAAGGACTGGGGATGGGAGTTGGGGACAGGGGTGGGGACAGGATTTGGGGACAGGGGTGGGGAGAGGATTTGGGGACAGGGGCTGCAGTCAGAGGTTGGGGACAGGGGACCAGGGCTGGGGATGGGCTGGGACAGGGGACAGAGGCTGTGGGCTGGGGACAAGGGCTAGGGATGGGATGGGACAGGGGCTGGGGGACAGGGGACAGAGGCTGTGGGCTGGGGACAAGGGCTAGGGATGGGCTGGGATAGGGGCTGGGGGACAGGGGACAGAGGCTGTGGGCTGGGGACAAGGGCTGGGGATGGGATGGGACAAGGGGACAGGGTAGGCAAGGACTGGGGACAAGGGGATGTCTTTTCCCCTTCCTTGAGCTGCCAGAGGGATGGATTGGAGGGTTCCAGCTTTAACCCTCATCCACCCTGTGCAGATTGGTACCAATCATGCAACTCCTCTGTCCCCCCTCCACAGAAATCCTCTGTCCCTGCTCCACAAAAGTCCTCTATCCCCCTTTTCCACCCTAAAGAGACCCTCATGGTAAATACACCTTTTTAAATCCCTGTGGAACCCAGGTGACCTTCCCACCACAGTCCCCAGGGACCCCAGAGGTGCTGGCACTGTGAAAATGCTGAATTTAGGAGGGACAGGAGGGAAGGAACAGCTTTAACCCACTGGAAATAGGGATACCTGGTCCCACAGAAGGGCCAAACCCCCTGGCTGTTCATTTCTCCTCATCCTTAAATCAATGAGAGCCCCAAATTTCTGGAGGCGAGGGGAGGGTTGCTCAGGGCTGGCTGGTGTTTTTCTGTCCCCATGATTTTGTTTTGATTTACAAGCTGGAAATGGAGCCTCTGCAAAACACAACATTTCCATGAGAATATTTGGGCTTTTCCGTCAGTTTTTTTCAAGGTTCTGTCAGAAAAATCTAAAGAAGGCAAATCCCAGGGGGCAAAATTAAAACTGAGTGAAAGCCAGGGTTTTTCTCTTTAGCCCAGCACTCATTTACTGCTGGGAAACCTTGTGGATATCTCAATTTTCCAGTCTCCAGGACACATCACACATCCTGCCCAGCCTTAGGGATTTACCTGGGGTATGAACTACCCTGGATCCACTCACTAACTATTCCCTCTGATGAGCTTCTATATTAAAAAGCAGAGTGAAAATTTCATCCTCCATTACCTGAGAAACGGGACACCCAGCAAAAAAAAATCCACTTACACAAACCCCCAGCGAGTGCTTGGGCTAAAAATAAGCTCATTTCCTGCACTGAAAACTCAGACCTGCTGCTGGAAAACCAGGTCTCAACCTCCAAATACACACAGAGCACCTTTGGCTCCTGAAAGCCCTTTGGAGGAGGGGTTGGATCTCAATGGATCACATAAAGCACCCGGAGAAATGGGGAGTGAAGACAGAAGTGGCAAAGCTGGTGTCAATCAGAGCGGGCTGGATTATCCACACAGGGGCAATGAGCAGCAATCCAGGGATTGCCATGAAGTTCTATTGGTTGGGAGCAGCTGAGCCACATTTTCCTTGGAATGGCCATGGAAATGCAGATTGCTCCGGTGCAGGTCCCCATTCCCTCTCACAGTGAAGCCACATCACAAATGAAACATTTGAGGAGCACTTTTATGTATTTTTTTTTTAAATCTCAGCTTGTTTATAAACTGTCCTTTGCTTTGATCTCGGGGAGTGATTTCTCTCCTCCTTTCCTGAGGAAGATCCATGTGCATTTCCCAGGATGTGGGGGGGGGGGTTGTAGCACTGAGATAACCAAATAAATGATGAAAGGAAAATAAAGAGGCCAGAGCACGGTGTTTGAAGGATTCCCTCTGAGGCATCTTCACCTCACACTTGGCAAGCAGGGAGGAATTTCAGTTCCCCTCTCCGTGGGATTAATTACACGGCAGGGAAAATGCAAAGGAGGATGATGCCTAAACTTTGAGCTCTAGCATGACTTGGCCAGGTCAGCAGAACCCAGCTGGAGATCAGCATGTGTCAGACAGCATGTTCAGAGCTCTCCAGCAAGGCCAGGAATGGGCACGTTCCCCCCAGGGCTGGCACATCTTGGGCTCCCTCTGTGCACAGGTACCTGCCCTGCCACTGCCTGTCTCGTCTGCTTTATCCCAACAACAGGAGAGCTGGGGCTGGAGCGCAGCTGCAGGTGGAGATTTATCCCTCCAGGCATGAAACAATTCCAGGAGAGCGCCTGGAGTGGCTCTGCCAACCCTGCTGAGTGCCCAGCACTTGTTTTCTCCCCACTGTGAGACTGGATTTACTGCGTCCCTTGGGAATTTCCCAGGGGATGTGGGCACAGGACCAGTGGCAGCCACACAAACACAGGGAGCTCCCAAAATCCCGGGATCCCTGAGGTTGGAAAAGCCCTCCCAGCCCACGGAGCCCACCCTGTGCCCGATGCCCACCTTGTCCCCCAGCC